>JANTFE010014035.1:91209-114178 GCA_027562315.1 Costus pulverulentus | reverse complement strand
AAGGAAATTAAAAAAAAATCGTGAGGGAGAGGAGTCCTCACGCAAATCCCCCTTTTTTTTCCACCCCAAACGGATCCAAGATCCAATAACCCAGTTAACTTAAGTGAAGAATCGGTTTTATGGGCTTACCTAGGCTTAACCACCCTACGCCACACCAATAACAACAGAAATATGCGCCACCATGCTGGAAGAAATTCCAGGAGCAAAGAATCAAGGTTGAGGGTTCGAATCCCCAACCAAAAATAATTATTTTTGCCCTGTAGGAAAAATTCCTACACTTAGACAAAAATCTCAAAATTTTAACAGATAAAAAAAAATACAGAAACAGAATTTCTAACCTTAAATCATAATTCAGAAAAAATCAAGGGCGTTACAAGAACAACTAAAATAAAAGCAACTAACAACTAAACTCTAACAGCTAACTCATGGATTCTTGCCACCTGAAACTTCAAGCGTAACTGAGCTTGCGGGGATTTACTGGACGACCTGACTCCTCCTGATCTGCCACTGCACAACATCCCTCACGGGTTAGCTCAAAAATGCTAAGCAAGCCTCTCCCTAGAAGAAAGGGTAGTCCCTTGGATTCAAAGGAGGGAAAACTAGCAAAAAGCATAAATGATAAGATGGCAATAAGTTGAATACTGTAAACTGCAATATAACTGAAAGAGCTAAAACAATTTGGTTAAGAAGAGATCAATGAACAATTTGGTTAATAAGACATCAATAATATTATGCAAGGAAACACTATGAGCAATACCTACTGGCTCGTGGGGTCGTCACCCCGAATACGCATGATAAAATGAATCATTCACCTTACATGGTGAACACACGCGCTACCATGCATCATGAATCCCGGTGCATGCTAATTTGGGACCCCGATCTGTCCACAGAGTGGACACTACTAGGTATGTGCTCAATAAACATGCAATTGTTCACAATTATACTGTCCACAATGTGGATTCTGAAAACAATAACTTGCTTGAAACATACTTGACTGGTAGTGAACAATTGAAACATACATGACAAAATCTTTGTTATGCATAAGATACTATACTATTTGAGTTAATGCAGATAACGATAACAAACTTTTTTATATACAGGAATCTGGTTTGAGGTCTTACCTTTGAAAAGCCAAGAAAAAAATGATGCAAGCCAAATAGTTGCTCAATCACTCTGAAATACAAATTTGTACATGAACTCTATCAAATAAGATTCAAACTAAAAAATAGAGACTACCAACAGAAGTGAAACATCTCAAAACCTAGGGAACCAATCTTGGATCTAGTGAACCAGACACAGAACCCACTGAACCGCACAGGATTGCAGTGAACCGGTCAGATTCACCCTGAACCAAGCCAGACCACACTTAAAACCTAAATTACACAAAATATGAGAATCATCTAAGGACACACAGGATACCATTGGATAGGCATTTTCATAAGGTTTCCAACGGCTACCTGAACCGGCCAGGATTCGACCGTATTGGAGCCGAACCGGACCAAATACAAGAACTGGGCCGAAATTGAAATTTAACCGCCCAAACTGTTGAACCGGCCAAATCAATTCCAAACTCAACGAGCCGAGTTTATTTCAAATAAAGAAAACTCAATTTCCAGAAATCAAACCGGACCGGCCGCTCGCTCGCGCCGCCCCATCTCCGCCGTGTAAGGCGGCCGGACAACATCCACCGCTTGCGCCGACGAGCTCCAGAGGGCATGTCGAGCGTCCGTTCACTGTCAGATTTCACCAGAAGAGTTCTACCGTCGCCAGGAAGCTCTTCAGCCTGTTGCGGCGAGCTTTTGACAGACAGATGAAGCGCTCGCGACAGTCGACAGTGTCGATGGTGGCACTGCCGTCGTCGACAACCCAAACTACCCAAAAACTCAACGAAACTTAACAGAAACACCAGGAGAAAGTGAATACCTTACTACGACACCGTATCGAAGCCAACTCGTATCAATGGAGGTGCTAGAAGGTCGGAACTTGAGGCGGCGCTGATCGAACTCCGGTAACTGGTTCGAGCAAAATTTCTTCCTCTAGACGGCACGACGCGGCTTGGAGATCAGCTAGGGTTAGATTCGCCTCCAAACGAGTCGAAGCCCTCTTAAATAGACGCAAGACGCATCCCAAAAATAGCAAGATGCAGCGGCGACTCGGTCATCGCGAAAGGCGGAGAAGACGACGATTCAACTCGTCGCCCAAACCTAAACCAAAATCTGAATCAAAATAAATCAACGCGGTTTAATATGGAACCGCGCAGATAGCCTGGTGGTTCAGTTGAACCACAAACAAAGTTGTGGCGCGGGTTCGAGCCTCCACGAACGCAACTTAAACTTTTATTACGAAAACTAATTATTTTTAACACAAATAAATTCTGAAAAATTCCATAAAAATCATAGAAGATTCCTGAAACAAAAATCTGCATTTTCTAAAATTATTTTTCAAAAAAAAACTGGGTTATAACATAAGCAGCCCACAATAAAATATTAAAAAATCAAATAGCACAACAAGCAAGCACTTCTTACAGACCCCTAGGAAAATTACATACTAAACCTAAATTAAACCCAAGGGAGCACTGTAATGCTATAATTACTAGGAGTGGGAGGCAATTAGATGAACCAAAAGGGAAACCTGAGGATAATGAAAAAGAGCCTAATAATGAACATGACAATGAACTAGACTTGGAAAAATCTTCTGTGCATGAGCAGTCCCAAACTAGATTGTCATCTCATAAGGGTGATAAACCTAAAGGTGATAAGCCATGTCAAGTTGATGTTTCTAAACCAAGTTCTCCTGCACCTTATAGGCCACATATACCCTTTCCCCAGAGATTAGTGCAAGCAAAATTAGACAAATAATTTCAGAAATTTCTTGATGTCTTGAAAAAGCTTTATATTAATATTCCATTCACTGAAGCTTTATCTCAAATGCCCTCATATGCTAAATTTTTAAAAGAAATTTTATCAAATAATAGAAAGATAGAGGACTATAGCACTGTGGCTTTAACTGAAGAGTGTAGTGCTATTATCCAGAATAAACAGCCACCAAAATTAAAGGATCCAAGTAGTTTCTCTATTCCTTGTTCTATTGGAAGTATGGCTTTTGACCAAGCCTTATGTGATTTAGGTGCTAGTGTAAGCCTAATGCCATTATCTATTTGTAGGAAATTGGACATGGGAGAGCTTAAACCAACTTCAATACCTTTGCAGCTCACTGATCCATCGGTGAAGTATCCAGTTGGTGTTTTAGAAAATGTTCCAGTTCAAGTAGGTAAGTATTTCATACTAGCGGATTTTGTTGTCCTTGAGATAGAGGAAAGTTATAATAATCCAATTATACTTGGTAGACCCTTTGTAGCCACTGCAGGAGCAGTCATTGATTTGAAAAAAAGGAAAACTCACTCTAAATATGTTGGGGTATGCCCTTAAGGCTAATGTTTGAGGCCTTGGGATATTATTAGTATCATGTATAAACTATGTATATGTTTATAAAGGCAATTGTTGTTATTCAGACTGTTGCATTATCTGCTGTCATATGTATACCTCTGAGTAATATCTCAATGATGTTCAGCTTTGCTGACATTCAGTGTTGTCCTTAGTCGAGATATCATGGTGAACATGAGACAGCCTTGGTATGATTGAGACTAATATGTGTTCTGATCTTATAGGATGCTTCGAGTATGGAATAAGATTAAGACACATAGGTGCATGGGATGTACTGGACAGACCCTACTTAGGATATTCAATTGTTTGTCACAATGTGAATAAATCCTTATAAGCAAGCAAGTAGTATATTCCCTCTAACTTGAGATCACTTGTATTTCTAAGTGATGATTGACATTATCTTGAGATAGTTCAATATCATTTGAAAGATAATGGTTACAGATTATCTTGGATAGTGGGCATGAATCATGTTAGGACACTAGTGATAGATATAGGATTGCCTCTCCTAGTTGGAGAGTGATGTTCTAATGGGGCCCCCTGGATGAGATGGTTGAGAAAGTGTATGGCCATACCCAGATGACTATGTTCATCTGATCTAACCATTCTCATCATGTTGGAATTACAAGCTTGACAGGCTTGTCCAATGAGAACGTCCAGTGGCAAAGGGAACATGTATACTAAGTGAATTGGATTCACACTTGTGCTGTGGTTTGGGAGTAGTCTTGGAAGACTCTTTCCTTCATATCGGGAGACAGTGATGTGTTGCTAGATACCCCTCTCTGATTGTGATAATGTAAGTTATCATTACCGACATTGAAGGAAACCCTTAGGGTCGCACAATTTGATAATATGGCTTACTTATGTCAGATCGTGTGGACTGAATTGTTCTGGTTCAGTTTGAAGCAATTTAATCTCTTATTGGAAGTGAGATCTAGTCTGATCATGTTTGATTGATTAGGGCATGAGATCGGTAAGCTTCGATCGGGAGAATTGATGCTTGATCGTAGAGATCAAGAGGTTCATTGAGATGTATGGTTAGATCTTGAACCATGAGGTTCAAAGAGATCTAAACCGTGGCTGGTTCGATTTGGTCCTTGAACCAAATGGAATTGAACCGGTTCACTTATGTGAACGCATGGTTCAAAGGGGAGAGGAGTTTCGGTTGAAGGCTTCATGGGGAGTAAAATGAGGAGTTAGTGCTTACTATTTTTAGAAGCCATTTTCCTTGTTGGAAAACCTCCTCACGTTTTCGAACGTAAGAACGCCTCTACACCTCTCTCGCCTCTAGCTCCTCAAGCTCTCGTCTTTGGTTGTCCTCACGCCAAGAGAGGGAGTTCGGCTAGCAAAGGAAAGAAAACATCTCTTCACACGATCAAGGACTCCGAGTGGCTTTGCTAGCACAAAGAGTACAAGGAAGTAGCCATCGTCTTCTTGTGTGTGACTTCTTTGGAGAAGAGGCGCTCGCCACTTTCATCTTCCAAGTCGCCTCTCATGGCCATGGTAACACCCTCACGCTTGTTTCATGCATGTTCGATTTATAAGGTTGATCATATCTTCTACATGCGATCCTCTTGGTAACCTTATTTTTCCGCTGCTATAATGATCTGGTATGATGCTTATACGCAAGGTTACCCTTCAAAATATTGGTGAAAACATAATTGAGTATGATTTAACAAATTCATTGAAAAAAGCATCATATTCAGGATCATGTTGTGGTATTGATTTAATTGATAAAGTTGCTAGTGATGTGCATAATTTATTTGATGAGCCCTCTAATATTGCGTGATGTAGGATGGATTCCTAGCCCTAGATCCCTTAGGTATGTAGCTCATCTAATGAAACAGTAAATGGAGGTTTCAAGTAAGATTAATGTTTAGGCATGTATTTTCTACATGGTTAATAGCGTGGAAAGGGGACACCTGAGGCCTCCTTGAAGGAAGGGGGCCAAGACCTCTTCTAACTCCTTATGGCAGTAGGCTTTGGCTGATTTTCCCTTCGAGAGGATTTGATGTTGTGCCTCCGATTTCCTTACAGCTCCGCAGCTTGAGATGGAGTTACGTGAGTTCCAGCAACAGCAGGAAACAATGGATGAAGGATGTTGTGATGGATGCTCAGCACATAAGGGGAACTCGGTAGGGAAGAGGAGAGAATAGAGGGTTGATAGAAGAGAAGGATAAGGAGAGGAGCAAGCTCAACTCTCGTACACAAGAAGAGCAAGCTCCATTCTTGGCACAAACGCACAAGGCCAACACTAACACAAGGGTTTCGTTTTCATTCCAATGTCATCAACTAGTGCAAGTGAAAAATTACATGGGCTTTAACCCAAAGCTGTAACGGTTACATTTTGCAAGCTCTCGGCTCCTCTCTCTCTAAGTCTCAACGGTAACAAGGTTGGCTGTTGCAATCGGCTGATTGACTTGAGTGACGTGGCTGATCTTGACTTGTTTGCTTGAGAATATATGTGGCTGTCTGACTGGCTGAATGTTGTCATTGCTTTCATCAGCATTTTGACTTGAAGTGATGTTGCAGCTAGTCTTGATCTTTCCTTCAATGTAGGCCGGCTGGGTCTTCTTTGAAGTTGTTGATTCTTGAGTGGATTGACTTATAATGTTGGGTCTTGCTTTAATCGGCATTTTGGATTTGAAGTGATGTTGCAGCTAGTGTTGATCTATCCTTTGATGTAGGCCAGCTGGATGATGACCTTGTTGTAATCGGCTGCTTGACTTGGTTTGATGTTGACCGGTTGGGTAGAGTGTAGTTGGTCCTGACCTCTTGCTTGAGATTGTTGACCCTTTGACTGATATTGACTTGTGTAATAGCTGGATATAAGAATGCGTTGAGGGTTGGAGAGCTTTGGTGCCATGTAAGTGCCATTACAGGTGTTGTTCTCCTAAGCTACAACAACCTACATCAACTACAAAGTAAAACAAGAGCTTGAAAATAAACCTAGGCTAAAGCCCTAACTACAACACACAAGCATCAAGTGTTTAAGTTACAAAATTGTCCACCAACTAGTCTCACAACCATCAAAACTAGTTTGGACCGAATAATCAAAGTTCAGTAAATTCCCAAAATTAAAAATAAACGGAAATGTAAACAAGTTTTCAAAACATAATTTAGTCCCAAAAGATGCCCTGCATCATTGAGACTAACACTTTTTTTGAGTGTGTGAATAAAGGATTTCAGGAGGAAACTAATTCAATTTATGTAAAGAAAAAGTAGAAGATACGAAGAAGAAAAGGAAAATCAAAATTGCTTGACAGAGGAAAAAAGATCTTGAGTAAAGTTGGACACTATTTCTTGAATGAGCCTTATGTACTTAGAAGTGGTGAACAAAACAAAGAGAAATCAGGATGACGACTGAAGGCACCACCATGATCAAATCCAAGTGTAGACTAGTCAAGCTAATGACTTTTAAATTAGCGCATCTTGGGAGGCAACCCAAGCACTCTAACTTAGCTTAGTTTCTTTTATTTTAGTTTATTTTTAGCACTAATTTTTTTTCTCTTT
The DNA here is from genome assembly GCA_027562315.1 of Costus pulverulentus. Classification (NCBI taxonomy): domain Eukaryota; kingdom Viridiplantae; phylum Streptophyta; class Magnoliopsida; order Zingiberales; family Costaceae; genus Costus; species Costus pulverulentus. Next base: position 107,225 of record JANTFE010014035.1, on the reverse strand, counting down.
TTGCATGTAAAATCGAGTTTGATTCAAAATTACAGCACTACCGTAATGAAAATTACGGGCCGTATTTTTGGTCTATTTCCGACCAGAAAGTTTTAATGCCATTACGGCACTACCATAAGTATTTTTTACGGGCCGTATTTTCGTTCCAAAATCTTCCCGAGAGTTTTATCGCTTTTACGGCACTACCGTAATGCTTTTTACGCGCCATATTTTACGGACCAGAAACTTTCTGAAATTTGGTTCGTATTACGGTAGTACCGTAAATATTTTCACGTGCCATATTTTATTTTTTTAAAAAAAATTCTGCTCGATTTTACGGCACTACTGTAACCACTTTTACGGTTCCGTAATTACGACTAATTTTTGAGCCAAGAGTTTTCAAGTTTTTATGGTTGTACCGTAATCATTTTTACGGTACCGTAATTCCAGTCCATTTTCAACCCGAGAGTTTTGGATGTTTTACGGCACTGCTGTATAGAATATTACGGCCTGTGTTTTTTGAACTGACGACATTACAGCACTGCCGTAACCAAAATTACGGCCGTAATTCTATCGGCCCACATGATTTACTCTGCCGTTTTTAGGGTTTCTGAATCGTGTTTTGGGGATTTTGCTCATTCTCTCGCACCGACCTCGAGCTTTTGACCTTCACCCTCTATTTCCTTGGAGGGAAGGAAAACTGTAAGGAATGAAAAAATGCAAGGAAAGAAAACTCCAGGGAAAGAAAAAATTTCATATCCTGTTTCCTTGGAAGGAAGGAAAAGAAGAAGGAAAATTAATTTCGAAGGTCGGGCGAAGTGGCATTGTGTTTTCTCCAACTTTTTTGTCCGATTCGGGCGGAAAAGTTTCGGAGGAAAAGTTACAAAATTTTTCATCCACTTTTCCACTCAAATTTTTCCTTCCGCCCAAGGAAACAAGGGAAAACTTATTTTTCTTTCTTTTCCATCTAATTTTCCTTCCAAGGAAACAGACCCTTAGAGCTCACCGGCGACCCTTCTCGTCCAACTCCAGCCACCGATTTGGTACTATCTTGCCCGATTTCTTCATTATGGCGAGTGTTGACGAGATTTCTGCCCCTTTCTTGTTTTCTTCTAATTCTTGGTCAATTTCCAAAATATTTGCTCACAATTGCTCCTTAGATGATAGGCGACTCTTCCTAGTCCATTTCTATAAAATTTTGACTGATTTTGGAGTGATTTTGAGCTCTCGATGAGCTCAATCGGCTGTGTTCTTCAGTATACTGTTACCCCCCCCCCCCCCACCCCATTTTCTTTTTCTAGTCATATTTTTGGGTTCAAGCTTGGATTTTGTTGATTCTTGTTTCTGTGATGCTTGTTAAGTGAAGATGTTCATTCCTAAGGCAAATTGAAAGTGTGATTTATACTAGAACTAGAGTTTTGCTATATTGTGTTCAAACTTCAGCTTGCAGCCTATTTCTACACAAGAGGAAATTAGATTCATCAAATGGCACCCAGAGTAAAATCAGTGGTCTCAAAGAAGAAGGGAAAAGCACCAGCTAAATCCTCAGCTCTCCCAAATCCCTATGGTATCATTTTTAGGGATGAAATCCAAGAAACCAGATACAACCAATTGGTAGCCAGAAGAGTTGTCAACACTAAATATGTAGATCGGCGTACATTGGAGGCACTAGGACTATATGAGGATGTATTCTGGATGTTTGATCAGATAAGGGCCAAGAAATTCTTTCAAATGACACCGGCCACATATCTTCCTTTAGTTTTGGAATTCTTGAGCAGCATGGATATGGAGCTTCAAGAGTTCACTAATGGACATGCTGATGGGGAGATCACTTCCAGATTAGCTAACATTGAAAGGAAGCTTAATTTGAGATATATCAGATCTATTTTTCACTTAGCATCAGGGGGATACACCCAAGTGCCAGTGGGTTTCATATAGAATGTTTTCTGGAACCAAATCACTAATGAAACCCACTTTTCTATAGTTTCAGCCCGTTCCTCAAATATCTCAAATCCATGTATTAAATATGTTCATAGAGTGTTGGCTCACACTGTCTTTGGGAGAGGGGATAGTGACGCCATGGTCCGTCAATCTGAGTTATACTTCTTGTGGGGGATGTTACATGGGTTTCTAGTTGATGTGGCTTTCTTTCTAATCAAACACATGGATAAGGTTGCCAGAGCAAAGAAGGGGGCGATTGTGATAGGAAGTTTGATCACTCTTATAGCCCTTCATTTGAATGTCGAACCCTATGGAGTTGAGGTGGCTAAAGGAAATGCAAGATTGGACATTGAATCTTGCATAGCTATGAGGATGATTGTTAGAGAGGGGCACACATTTTGTTTAGTTCTTAGACCAGGAGCACCCACTTTGCCTTTGCCTCACGCTGAGAAAACTAATGTCAGAGATCAAGCCAATTGGAAGCTTTCACCGAGCGATGCCGAGGCTGCTTTCACACCACCCTTGGACTCTGTGCCACCACCACCCACTTGGGGTGGAAGAGATGACCCATTCGATATGGGTACAGATTCACCTTCCCTCCATGCTGCAGACTCTTCCCATCATGCTGGAGGTTCTTCTCACAGACCTAGTGGAGGATGGCCCAGTGCTCATGACCCAGGGTTTCAAGCTCTCTGCTAAGATGTACCGTTAGGGACGTACCATGGAGAGGATGCTTGATACCATGGGGAGGATGTCTGACTCCATGGAGCATATGCACCACGATGTTGAAAAGCTAAGCAACTACATGGAGGAGATAGGGAACTTCCTCTATGACCAGTTTAGTTTTGAGGACAGTGAGAGAGGTGGATTCTTTGGTGGAGACCAGGTAGGGCAGCAGGATGATCCTATGGATGCTGCCGCTGAGGACACGGAGGAGATTGGATCCGATGCTGATGAGTAGAGTTTTGTGAGTATTCCTTTTCTTTATTTCTTTGCATTTCACTTTCCTTATCTTATTGATGTTTCATGTTTTTATAGGGAAGGATGACTCTTCCAAACTTTTTGTGTCCACCAACGCTATCTTGCCTTGTTCTTACTTGATTGTTTCATCATTCGATTTGGTTATATAACTATAATTCTAAATTTGTTCTGATATTGATTTGATTGGGTTGTATTGATATATTTTGAGCTTGAATTTTTTATGTTGATGCAATTGAGTTGTATAATATTTGATGACATTTTGATATTGAGCACCTTTTCAAGGTGCACACTGATGCATGATGACATGTGTAATTTTTGATTCTGAATGAGTATAGGCAATTCCTATTGTTGTGATTATCTTGTGATGTATTCTGATTCTGAAGAAATTTCTATTGATAAAATGATTCTCTTGATGATGAATCTATTTATGCCTGTGAATAGGACTATACCTATTATGTTGAATTTATTTCTCTTATATATATCTGCCTATTGGAATTTTTCATTGATTGATAAATAAAATTTTGGGTGAACATGTTATTTGATGAATTTGGTTTAAAAAGTGAAGCTACTTCTTTAAATAAAATTAGCATATGAGTATGATTTTTGAATTGATATTGATTGATTAATTTAGTTGATGTTCATCCTATTTGCTATTTGTTGGGAAGAAAGATTCCATGATCCAAATAAAGAGAGTGATGACTCCCTTACTTGGTACTGCGCAAAATTGGCAGTGGTACCAAAGACATGGGTTGAAGTCAAAATGACAGAAAAAGAAAAATCAAAAGAATGAATCCTCATCTTGGCACCGTGTTGATTTGCAGTGGTACATAAGTTAAGAGTTGAAATCCAAAGAAAAATAGCATGTATCGATGTGGGCACATACCATTGAGAGAAATCGTTTCACATTAATTTTGCTATCTTTGGTAAAATTCTTCCTACCAAAAAGATATGAGTTCTATTATATTGATTATGTGATCAATGTACTCTAACTTCATCACCAGAAAAAAGGTGGTAATCAAATTAGAGAATGTGAACGATACATAAAAGGGAGTAACTAAAAAATTTTGAGTGGACAAAAATCTTGGAAATCCTATTCCTGTAAACAAAAGTATGATAGGTTTGAACTGAAACTGGGTGAAATCTTGAGATTGAAATTCTACTTATTATACAAGTTGCGAAATTTTATTGGATCAAGTTGTGGTTCTTGAGAATTGAATTCAAAAGGTGATACGTTTATTTGAAATTTTATGAAACAATTGGTGAGATCTTCCATTGGTGATTGTATTTTAGAAATTTATTTTTCATGAGAAAGTCTTTTCCCTTGATCAAGTTTTGATTTTGCTTAAGGACAAGCAAAGTTTGAGCCTTATGTATTTGATGACATGAAAATTTATAGTATATTTTGTACCATTTGATAGGTCTTTTTGTGTCATATTCATGCCCTTTTGCTTAATTTTATACCTTATTTATCAAATATTATAGAATCTACACCTTTTCTGGTTTTTGATCATTTTCAAGTAAAAGGCACTATTTTAAGGCGTTTTCAAGCAAATTCACATGCATAGATGAATTCTCATCATCAAGAGAAAATTGCATGTCAAATTTCACGTAATTCAAAATTTCAGACCAAATTATGGCATGGCCATAATTAATATTACGGTACCGTGTTTTCACTGCACCTACAGAACAAACCACGACACTACCATAATTTCATAGCACTATCGTATTTTGGGTCGATTTTCGTATATAAGGTTTATAGACTTTACGGCACCATCGTAAACAACATTATGGGCCGTATTTTAAAGTGATTTCTGACCAGAAAGATTTACAGAAAATACAGCACTGTCGTAATGCATATTATGGTACCGTAATTTTGGTCGATTTATGTACAGAGAACTTTGCAGCAATTACGTCACTGTCGTAAAGATTTTCACAGCCGTAATTCTAACCCAGGCGGCCGATTTTCCCGGACTTTTTGAAGCCCGATTCTTGCGTGGATATGATTTGGACCATCAATTTGAGATCCGTAAAAAGGGAAATACTTGTCAGACCTAGAAGAGGAGACACACATGAAAAGCCCCAATTTTCATCAACATTCAAGAAAGAAATCACAGTTTTCACCGTTGCCCTAGGTCTCACCCCCGGGAAACATATAGTGCATCTCCGGCCATGAAATTTTAAGGGAAGCTGTGCCTGGAGCAGGAGAACATACCCCGGAAGTTTCAGAGTAAAAGGAGATTGATCGGAGGAGAAATCAACAAAAGAGGCGTCGCCGCCACTGTTCATACTCGAAATTACGGCTGTAATTTTCATTACAGCCTTGCTGTTAGTTGAATTTCTCCTTTCTCTTCGATTTCTGATCTTTCAAAACCATGATTTACTATAATTCTTCAACTATGCTAGCTTAAACACTTTTTGGGACATGGGGGTGTAATCCCCTTAATTTCCTAATGACTAGATGATTTTTATTTCGTTAGGATAATCTTACTATGATAATTCTACTTATGTGATAATTGCCCTTAATTCTGCCATAGTTTCATATTATCAGCATGATTTAGAGTTTTTGCGATATGGACTGAAAAGTGACTTATGAAAACTTGGAACCCTAAAATTGAGATTTAGGAACTCATCGTAAGAAATTAGGTTCGTTCTTATTTCTAGATTTTAAAAGTTTATTGCCATTATTGATAATCTGATTTAGGATTGAGTTATTGAAATAAACATGATGATACTGTAAGAAATTAAATATCAGATTGTTAGAGAACCATAAGTAGAACCAGTGAAAACTAAAGTATGAAAGTATTTAGTTTTCACTTGAGATGATTGACTTAGAATTTGGATGCACGAAAGTGATCTTTGAGTTCTTTGTCAATAATTTACTTATCTTTAGCATTGAATAAATCCTGTACGAAAGTGAGGATTGGTTCTTTGTAAATTGTTTGCGCGAAAGCGAGATGGTTTCTTTATAAGGTAAATTATATCTTTATCATAATAAGAATAAACTGACGAACACTTATTTAAATCTAGTCATAGAAATTAAGGTGGATGAAACCCTAGTCCCAGTTTCTCTCTCTGACTTTTTCGTGTAATTTCTGATAGTTTGCTTTCATCATTTTTGATTTCCTAACTAGTGAGAAATCGATTATTCGGTACTTGACAAATGAGGTCTCTGTGGTTCGATATCTTATTTATTACTTCGAGTATCCGTGCAATTGCGGACACAACAGGATCCGATCAATCTCTATTGTGATAACAATTAAGCGATTGCACAAGCAAAGGAACCACGGTCTCATCAAAAATCCAAACACATACTCAAGAAATTTCACCTGATCAGAGAGGTCATTGGCAGAGGTGATATCAAGATAAGTAGAGTTGACATAGACAACAATCTTGCAGACCCACTGACCAAGGCTTTGGCACAGTAGAAGCATGATGGTCATACGATTGGTTCTTTGTTGCTGTTTATGCTCTTGGACCCGTTGTTGGTCTATCTTGTACTACAGGACATTGATATTTTATATATTAATCTAGCATTGTCATTATTATGCTATGTTTACATCTGCGAATATGTACTTGTATGGTAATATCCCTGAAGACAGATTGTATCTGCGCTCAAATTTTGGTGCCCAGTCAAGTACCTGAGTGGATAAGGGACAACTCTGATACATGTGAGACTGGTATATGGGTTGGTTAGGCACTGATACGATCCACAAGTGCACAGATTTATTGAAGTAATAAAAAGATTATCATTCCCAACGAGGATCTAGCAGTCAAGTACCGATTACATGGTCAATCTATATCTAGACGAATCAAATCGTGATTTTTGTTTGGAAACTTCTAAGTACAAATAAAAAGAAACAGAGGTAACGTTTTTGGTAAAAATCAATTTAGAAAAAATCAAGACTCGTGGTTTTGCCACATTCACAAATATGAATTTAGTAAAAATAACTCTTTAAATAGAAAATTATAGTTTTGAAAGAGATTTTTCCTAGGGTACAGATTACCTTCTCCCGAAGCATAATCCGGTACTTAATTACACTAATCCCCTACTCTCGTGACAATTATTGTAACTAAGCCAATTAAGTTCTATGACAAACCATGAAATCCTTCAAACGAATCCGAACTACTCTCGTGATCAGATTCGTAGGTTTGAAAAGAATAGATCTGACGTTACAATTCACCTTTCGGTTCTTCTTGCAATGTCTAAGACGCAAATGTACTTGATCAGGGTAAGTTACATAAATAAACACAATTCTAATCAAATCAAATCTATAAAATTCATGTAAAATATTAAAAATAATAGATATAATCCATGAATCGTCAATGGGTTACTCCCTAAGTCCCAAAAATAGAGTTTACACGATCATGTTTATAGCAAATAGCATGTTCATTGATGTAGATTGCATGAAAACTCAATAAGATTACAAGAAAACACTAGAAAGGTAATTGAAAATCCTTATCCTCGATCTGGAGATGAAGATGGAATGTCCAAATCCTCCTTTGCATGATCTTCCTGCTCGTATTTTGCCCTAGAAAGTTGATTCTCACCGTCGCCGCCGCCTCCCTTCATTTTCGTGTGTAAAAGCCCCCAAAAACCCTCCAAACCCCTTCCTTTTATAGTTTGATCTGTATAAAACCCATCTAGGAAGATTTTTGTAAGGTTTGGTTCAATTCTGGTTCAATTTGGAGTCGAATCGAGTGAGAAAACCTGACGGGCGGATGTTTTTCACGGCCCGTAATAAGTTTACGGCCAAGGCCATAAATCCTTCTGTGTGTACAGCCCTTTATACACAGAAAGTTTCACGGACCGTGATGGATTCACGGCCTCATCGTGAAAGTTTCTATGCACTATTTAACTTAGCCATTTTACACTCGTTCGAACACCAAAATTACGGCCGGCCCCAAAATTACAGCCAAGGCGGGAAAGTTGCGTTCTTCACCGTTTTTGCTCCAAAGTTGACATGTAAGCTCGTGATCTCCTAGGGAATCGTATTATGGCTTCAAAACTCTTGAAATCTATCATTTTTATGTCATTTTACCTACATTTTCAATAAAACCAAGAAAAGTGAAAATTATGTGCCAAGTGAAGTAAAAACATTAAAAATTGCATAAAATCATTAAATTAAGCCCAAAATATCATGTAAAATATAGGCAAAAACATGATGAAAATGCAACGCATCAGGCACGAGGTGCTAATGCATGCATATGAGTATATCAGTGCTGGATATACTAGACTGACCTACTGTGAGCCTCTAACTTGGTGTCATGAGTTAACCTCACAAGTAACTGGAGATACATTAATCTCTTGACTTGAGGTCATTGACTCTTCTATGTGGTTAGAGATATGCTTTGATATAGCCGAACAGCTCGCCGTAGTTGGGATATTATAACAATTGTCATTAGGTATGTCACGACTGATGACACCAAAATATATAGTATATTTTGTATCATTTTGGATACCTTATCATGCTAAATTGAGGATCTTTTACTTGTTTTCATGCTAAATTCATCGAATATTGCAAAGTCTACTTCTATTTTGGTTTTTCATGATTTTCAGGTAAAAAGGCATTATTTCAAGGAGTTTTCAAGAAAATCAAACACATAGAAGAGTTACCATCATCAAGAGGAAATCACCCAAGAAATTTCATGGAAAACAGAGCAAATTACGGCAGTGCTGTAACCTATTTTACGGTACCGTATTTTCATACGCAACCGTAAAATCCGAGCCACTACCGTATTTTGAGGAGTTTCCGAACAGAAGGTTTTTCGGATTTTACGGCAATACCGTAAACCAGATTACGATACCGTATTTCAGAGCGGTTCAAAACAGAAACTTTGCTTGATTTTACGGCACCACCGCAAAGGATTACACGGGCCGTATTTTCCAGCCACTTTCGAACAGAGAGTTCAGCCAATATTACGGTAGTACCGTAAACCAGATTACGGTGCCGTATTTCCCAGAGGACATCAGAATAGAAAACTCGACCGATTTTACGGCAGTGCCGTAAACTATTACACTGTCGTATTTCTGTTTTTAATTGCAATTTCCAGGTTAATTCTGAAGTTTGATTCTTGCGGAGACGATTGCGAGTGAACCAGAGCTTTAGACTCGAAGCCGTAAGAAGCAAAGGGAGAGCTTTGGACAGGAGGATTACACACACACCGAAAGCCCCAATTTTCATCGACTATCAAGGGTGAAATCACGATTCACGCCGCCGCGACCAATCCAGACCACCTTCGGCCGCGATTTTCATACTGAAGCTTCGTCTAGAGGAGGAGACAACGTGCCAGAAGTTTCAGAAGAGAAGGAGATCAATTGGAAGAGGAATCGTGGAAAGAAGAAGGGCAGCCACTATTCACCGAGAGCTTTTGAAATTACAACTGTGAAATACTTTATGGCCGTCCTGTATTTTCCCAAAACTCTTTTATTGATTTTTGAACTTCTTAAATTATGGAATATTGTATTTTCTCCACCATGCTAGCTTAAACTACTTTTGGGATATGGGGGAGTAATTCACTTGATTTCTAATGACTAGATGACTATTTTTTTTCACTATTTCGTTGCGTTTAATCTTAGCATGATGATTTTGCTCATGTGATATTTGTGCTTAGACTCTCTATAGATCCATGTTACTAATCATGTTTTTAGAATTTTCGCTATTGACTGAAAGGTAAGCTTGAGAATTCAGAACCCTAGAATTTCATGTTAGGAACCCTTCCTTAGGTTAGATCCAATTTGTTCAATTCCAGTAGATTAATTGCCATGATAATAACATGAATCTATAAATCGAGTCTAATTGTCAAACATGGAGATCTTGCACAAAAGTGAGGATCGGAACGTTGGAGATTGTTGTGTCTGAAGGTTAAACCTAGTATCAATCAGCAACTATGTCGCAGCGGAAATACAAGGTATGGAGATCGCATGACTTAAAACTATGATCAACCTTGTAAACTTGAAAGACAAGTAAGAGTGTTACCATTGCCATGATGTGAGTGGCGGCTTGGAAGATGAAAGGGGCAAGTGCCTCTTCTCCAAAGGTATCACACACAAGATGAAGTCGGCTTCTTCTTTATGCTCCTTGTGCTAGCAAAGAGACTAAAGAGTCTTTTTCGTGTCTTGGAGAGGAGATGTGCACCCTTGGCAAGTTTAACTTCTTCCTTGCGTGAAGATCAAGAAGATGCAAGCGGAGGAAGAGAGTAGAAGGGGTTTCGAAAACCGTGAGGGAATGCCCAAGAAGGAAATGTTCGGTTACATTTTTTTTTTGGTAAGAACCAAACATGTAACTCCCTCTTAACTCCCATGCGTTCACTCATTGAACCAACCGAAACTTCCCTCTTTTATTGAACCATGCGTTCACACTAAGTGAACCGGTTCAATCCCAATTTGGTTCAAGCACCAAATCGAACCAGCCCTGGTTATGATCTCATTGAACCAAATGGCTCAAGATCTAACCACACATCTCATTGAACCTCTTGATCTTTATGATCAAGCATCAATTCTCCCGATCGAAGCTTACCGATCATATGCCCTAATCAATCAAACATGATTAGACTAGATCTCACTTCCAATCAGAGTTTAAATTGCTTTAAACTGAACTAGGACAATTCCAGTCCACACGATCTGACATAAGTAAGTCATATCATCAAATTGTGCGACCCCAAGGGTTTCCTTCAATGTCGGTAACGATAACTTACGTTATCACGATCAGAGAGGGGTATCTAGCAACACATCACTGTCTCCCGATATAAAGGAAAGAGTCTTCCAAGACTACTCCCAAAACACAGCACAAGTATGAATCTAATTCACTTGGCATACATGTTTCCCTTTGCCACTGGATGTTCCCGTTGGACAAGCATGTCAAGCCTGTGATTCCAACATGATGAAAATGGTTAGATTAGATGAACATAGTCATCTGGGTATGGCAATACACATTCTCAACCATTTCATCCAGAGGGTCCTTTAGAACATCATACTCCAACTAGGAGAGGCAATCCTGTATCTATCACAAGTGCCCGAACATGACTCATGCCCACTGTCCGAGATAGTCCTTAATCATTATCTTTCAAATGATATTGAACTACCTCAAGATAATGCCAATCATCACTTAGAAACACAAGTGATCTCAAGTCAGAGGGAATATACCACTTGCTTGCATATAAGGATTATTCATATTGTGACAAACAATTGAATATCCTAAGTAGGGTCAGTCCAGTACATCCAATGCACCCATGTGTCTAAATCTTATTCCATGCTCGAAGCATCCTACAAGAATAGAACACATATTAGTCTCAATCATATCAAGGCTGTCTCATGTTCACCGAGATATCTCGACTAAGGACAACACTGAATGTCAGCTAAGCTGAACATCATTGAGATATTACTCAGAAGTATACATACAACAGCAGATAATGTAACAATCTGAATAACAACAATTGCCTTATACATGATACTGTAAATAATCCAAGGCCTCAAACATTAGCCTTAAGAGCATACCCCAACAATCTCCCACTTGCACTTAAACTAATGGTTGAGGAATCTCAAACCCATATTATTACAGTGCTTCTCATGCTTCTGCTGCGCCAGAGGCTTTGTAAGCGGGTCAGCTAGATTGTCATCTGTATGAACCTTGCAGATCTTGATGTCTCCTCGATCAATGATCTCACGGATCAGATGAAACCTTCTCTGTATGTGCTTGGACTTCTGGTGTGACCGTGGTTCCTTTGCATGTGCAATTGCTGCAGTGTTATCACAGAAGATAACCAATGGATCTGCACTCGAAGGAACAACACCAAGTTCCTGAACGAACTTACGAATCCATACTGCCTCCTTTGACGCTTCTGAGGCTGCAACATACTCGGCTTCTGTTGTGGAATCGGCAACAATTGATTGTTTGAAACTCTTCCACACCACTGCTCCTCCATTCAAGCAAAAAACATAGCCTGATTGCGATCGGAAATCGTCTTGGTCAGATTGGAACGAAGCATCAGTATATCCTTCAATACTGAGTTCTTCCTGACCTCCATAAATCAAGAACATATCTTTGGTTCTCCGAAGATATTTCAAAATATTCTTGACTGCAATCCAGTGTGCCTTCCCTGGATTACCTTGGAACCGACTGGTCACGCTTAACCCGTAAGCAACGTCTGGCCGAGTACACAACATCGTATACATGATGGACCCAATAGCCGAAGCATAAGGCGTATTGTCCATCTCATCTTTCTCAGACTATGTTTGAGGGCACTAGCTCTTTGAAAGATTCAGACCATGTCTGACTGGAAGATATCCTCTTTTAGAATTTTCTAAATGGAATCTCTCCAGGACCTTATCGATGTAAGTACTTTGGCATAGCCCGAGAAGCTTATTAGATCTATCTCTATAGATCTCCACACCTAATATATAGGCTGCTTCTCCCAAATCCTTCATCTGGAAATATTTTCTTAACCATGCCTTGACCGCATGCAGTTCAGGAATATCGTTTCTAATGATTAAAATATCATCGACGTAGAGGACTAGGAAAGTAATCACGCTCCCACTAAACCTTTTGTATACACAAGGGTCATCTTCATTTTTGATGAAACCAAATTCAGAAATTGATTCATCAAAACGAATATTTCAGCTTCTCGATGCTTGTTTTAGTCCATAAATGGACCTCTTTAATTTGCATATTTTATGGCGTTCTGATGGATTGATGAAACCTTCAGGCTGTGTCATATACACATCCTCTTCCAGTTTTCCATTAAGGAAAGCGGTCTTCACATCCATTTGCCAGATCTCATAATCATAATATGCAGCTATCGCGAGAATAATTCGAATGGACTTGAACATGGCTACAGGAGAGAAAGTTTCATCATAATCTATCCCATAGATTTGTTTGAAACCTTTCGCAACTAGCCTGCCCTTATAGGTAACTACGTTACCATCCATGTCTTTCTTCTTTTTGAAGATCCACTTACAGCCTATAGGGATTACTCCCGGAGGCGGATCAACCAAATTCCAGACTTGGTTATCTGACATGGAGTCCATTTCAACTCGCATAGCTTCAAGCCATCTTGCTGACTCCGGTCCACTGACCGCATCCGCATAAGTGAGGGGTTCATCATTAATGATGTAGACTCCGTCATAGCCCTCAGGCTGACGACGAATCCTTCCCGATCTACGCGGTTCCCGTGACATCTGAGCCTCAGGTTGAATATTAACCTGATCTATTTGCTCAGGCTTATCCAACTGAGCTTGATTACTTTGTCCCTCTTTTGGAATTTCATCCAGCTTTATTTCTCTCCCACTGGCCTCTTGCAGAAGAAATTCCTTCTCAAGAAAAATAGCTGTTCGAGCAACAAATACTTTATTCTCTTTGGGATCGTAGAAATAATAACCCTTAGTTTCTTTAGGGTATCCGACAAATATACATTTATCTGATCTGCTCTCCAGTTTCCCAGAGGCGAGTTTTTGACATAAGCCTCGCAACCCTAGATTTTGATAAATGTCAAGCTCGGCTGTTTTCCATACCATAACTCATATGGTGTCTTTGAAATAGCCTTGGATGGCACTCGGTTTAGCACCTTTGCAGTTGTTTCCAATGCAAATCCCCAAAAGGAGTAAGGTAGAGTAGCCTGACTCATCATAGAGCGAACCATATCCAATAAGGTTCTATTCCTCCTCTCGGACACACCATTCTATTGCGGTGTTCCTGGCGGAGTGAGCTGTGAGATGATCTCACACTCCTTTAGATAGTCAGTGAACTCACGACTCAAGTATTCTCCACCTCGATCTGATCGAAATGCCTTGATATTTTGGCCTAACTGATTTTGTACTTCATTTTTGAATTCTTTGAACTTGTCAAAAGATTCACTTTTATGTCTCATCAAATAGACATAACCATACCTACTGAAATCATCAGTAAAAGTAATGAAGTATGAATAGCCACCTCTGGCATGTTTCCTAAATGGCCCATACACATCACTGTGAATAAGGTCAAGTAAACCTGAAGCTCTTTCACCTTTATTAGAAAAAGGAGTCTTCGTCATCTTACCCATTAAACAAGCTTTGCATGTATCAAGCTCCTCATAGGAGAATGATCCCAGCAGTCCATGGTCATGCAACCGCTTAATGCGCTTCTTGTTAATATGGCCTAGACGACTATGCCATAACAAGGTGCTGTGATCAGCATACTTGGCTTTCTTATTATCAATTTGTTCTACATAACATTCCATGTCCAACATGTATAACCCATTGTTAATCGACCTAGTTGCATAAACAATATTATCATATGAAATACAACACTGTGAAGTTTTGCATTCAAAAGAAAAACCTTTCCTGACAAGAGCAGGAATATAGATAATATTCTTCGTTATGCTTGGTACAAAATAACAATTGTCAAGTTCTAATACAAAACTAGATGGTAAAGAGATGTTATATTCCCCTACAGCAACAATAGCAACCCGTGCCCCGTTTCCAACTCGTAGGTCCACCTCATGCTGTCCCACCTGTCTTCTTCTCTTGAGTTCCTGCATATTTGAACAAATGTGAACTCCACATGCAGTGTCCAACACCCATGAAATAGAAGAAGCAACCATGACTTCAATCACAAAAATACCTGAGCTAGAAGTGAAAGACTTGCTTCCCTTCTTCTCTCCTTGGAGCGCTCTACAGTCCTTCTTCCAGTGACCTAGCTGGCCACAATGGAAGCATCTGTTGTCCTTCGACCGCTTCACCTTTTGTTTCAAAGCCTTGTTGTAGCCCTTGATAGGGGTTTTGCCCTTCTTCCCCTTCTTCTTGTTCGTAAAGGAACCGTCAGGACAGAGGACGAAGGCTTTCCCTTCTCAAGAGTTTGCTCTGTAGTGCAGAGCATATTCAGTAATTCTGCCGGAGTACAGTCGATTTTGTTCATATTAAAATTAATAATGAATGCATCGAAAGAAGCCGGGAGAGACTGCAAGATGATGTCTACAACAAGTTCTTGATTGATGGTATGTCCCAGTTTCTCTAGAGCTTCTTTGTACCCAATCATCTTGAGTACGTGAGCTCCCACTGGACTCCCTTCAGTCAGTTTGCTATGAAAGAAAAGTTTTGTCAAGTTATAGTGTTTTGTCCTTGCCTGTGCAGCATACAGCATTTTGAGATTTGCTATAATATCAATAGCGGACAAATCCTCATGCTGACGCTAGAGCTCGGGCGTCATTGACGCAAGCATAAGGCAAGCGACATCAGTACTATCACTGACGTGCTTTTCATAAGCATCTCGAACCGCTCTTGCAGCGTTCGCAGCGGGTTGAGCCGGTATTGCCGACTCAAGGACGTACAGCTTCCTCTCATCTTTGAGGACAATTTTCAGCTGTCTGTACCAGTCTGAGAAGTTTGGCCCAGCAAACTTCTCCTTTTCCAATATGGATCGCAAATTGAGCCCTGTGGTGTTCGTTGCTGCAGGAATCTACAACATAGCAAGAACAACAAGGTCAGTATCCATGTTAGAATCATTCCAGGACTTAAGAGTGATTCTTTTCTCACTATTTTATCTGACTGAAAATCCAATAAAACAGCCCGAAAGAGTGAAACTCTTTTAGTGAGATGGGATCCAGATTTCATACTTGATCTCCGCGTCCCGCTTAGGCGAGATAAGATACACAGAGAGTCCAAGCATTAATCACTGGTAGGCATTCCATGCCAATCGCCAACCCGTGCGATTCCCCTTCATCTAGGTAATCCAGAAGACTGTGCCAACTGAGTTGGTACAACACAATTTCTGATTCCTCAGATGGCTGCCTCCATATAGCTATCATATGCTCAATATGTAGCCTATATGATCAAGCTGACCTGACCTACTTCTTGGACCACCACGTGCTATGCTGAGTAACGAGAAGCGATAAATCCCTTCTCTGTAGCATGTAGGTGTAATCGCGCACCGTCTGAAGATAGCTGGGCGTGCCCACTGAGCGGGTACAACACAGCCCCAACGATAGTCAGAACAGTGAGGTTTCGCGTCAAAAGGCAATCGAGCTTGATATTGACGTTGGATTTTAACGGTCTTTTATCTTCTTACTATCATGCAAATTCTATAGTGATAGCAGAAGAATAAAACATGCTCGTGCTCATATTACTTAAAACAGTAAATGAAAGC
>JANTFE010014035.1:51622-74946 GCA_027562315.1 Costus pulverulentus | reverse complement strand
ATCAATCTTTGATTTCAAAATTTGATTTTTGCTTGAGGACAAGCAAAATTTGTGCCTTATGTATTTTGATGACATCAAAATATATAGTATATTTTGTATCATTTTGGATATCTTCTCATGCTAGATTGAAGATCTTTTACTTGTTTTCATGCTAAATTCATCGAATATTGCAAAGTCTACTTCTATTTTGGTTTTTTATGATTTTCAGGTAAAAAAGCATTATTTCAAGGAGTTTTCAAGAAAAATCAAACACATAGAAGAGTTACCATCATCAAGAGGAAATCACCCAAGAAATTTCACAAAAAACAGAGCAAATCAGCAAATTACGGTAGTGCCGTAACCTATTTTACGGTACTGTATTTTCATACGCTACCGTAAAATCCGAGCCACTGCCGTATTTTGAGGAGTTTCCGAACAAAAGGTTTTTCGGATTTTACAGCAGTACCGTAAACCAGATTACGGTACCGTATTTCAGAGCGGTTCAGAACAGAAACTTTGGTTGATTTTACGGCACCACCGTAAAGGATTACACGGGCCATATTTTCCAGTCACTTTCAAACAGAGAGTTCAGCCAATAATACGGCAGTACCGTAAACTAGATTACGGTGCCGTATTTCCCAAATGACATCAGAATAGAAAACTCGACCGATTTTATGGCAGTGCCGTAAACTATTACACTGTTGTATTTCTGTTGTTAAACGCGATTTCCAGGTCAATTCTGAAGTCCGATTCTTGCGGAGACGATTGCGAGCGAACCAGAGCTTTAGAGTCGAAGCTGTAAGAAACAAAGGGAGAGCTTTAGATGGAAGGATTACACACACCGAAAGCCCTAATTTTCATTGACTGTCGAGGGAGAAATCACGATTCACGCCGCCGCCTAGGGTTTCGCCGCCGCGACCAATCCAGACCACCTCCGGCCGCGATTTTCATACTGAAGCTTCATCTAGAGGAGGAGACAATGTGTCAGAAGTTTCAAAAGAGAAGGAGTTCAATCGGAAGAGGAATCGAGGAAAGACGAAGGATAGCCACTATTCACCGAGAGCTTTTGAAATTACGGCTGTGAAATAGTTCACAGCAATCCTGTATTTTCCCAAAACTCTTCTTTTAGTAATTTTTGAACTTCTGAAATTATGGAATATTGTATTTTCTCCCCCATGCTAGCTTAAATTACTTTTGGGATATGGGGGAGTAATTCACTTGATTTCTAATGACTAGATGACTATTTTTTTTTTCACTATTTCGTTGCGTTTAATCTTAGCATGATGATTTTGCTCATGTGATATTTGTGCTTAGACTCTCTATAGATCTATGTTACTAATCATGTTTTTAGAATTTTTGCTATTGACTGAAAGGTAATTGCTTGAGAATTCAGAACCCTAGAATTGCATGTTAGGAACCCTTCCTTAAGTTAGATCCAATTTGTTCAATTCTAGTAGATTAATTGCCATGATAATAACATGAATCTATAGATCGAGTCTAATTGTCAAACGTGGAGATCTTGCACGAAAGTGAGGATCGGAACGTTGGAGATCCATGAGTAAAACTACTGTTGAGGCTCGGATGCACGAAAGTGATCCTTGAGATTCCACTAGAGATTATCAACCTAGAATTCTGATGCACGAAAGTGATCCTTGAGTTCATTGATTGATGATTTACTTATCTTCAGCGTTGGGACAAATCTTGCACGAAAGCGAAGATTAATCCCTGCAGGGTTGTTTGCACGAGAGTGAAACAATCCTTTTATTAAGTAATTTCATCTTCATCATGATAAAATTAAATTAACGAATTCTTTATTCATGTTTAGTCATAGAAACTATAGTGAATCAAACCCTAGTCCCAGTTTTCTCTCCGACAGTATTCTTCCATTTGTTTGTGATATTTGCTTGACTTTCATTCAACTACCTAGATAGTAAGAAATCAATTGATCAGTACTTGACAACATAGGTCTCTGTGGGTTCGATATCTTTCTTTATTACTTCAAGTATCCGTGCATTTGTGGATACTACAATTAGGGACAATAAGTTTTTGGAGCCATGCCAGGGAGTGACAATAGCCTTGTACGCCAATACCTTTGGCCGCGACCCCTGAAACGAGTCTACCTGCTTGTATTTAGAAGTGTGTCCTTTCGGATCACAACAACGACCCATATGAGAAGATCAATAGACCGACATAGGATTTGCCTTTCCTGAAGGAAGCTCGATATCCATAAGGTCTGCTCTATGGTTGCATGACTGAAAGTGTATGGCCATACCCCAGAGAAAGCCTGATTTAGTCATGACCATGAGATTGGGTGAAAACAAAGTGGTGCACACTTTGTCCAATTGGATATCAGTCGGGTAAAGAGACTATAATACATCAGTATCTTGTTGTAATAATGAGGATGTCGATGTTAATATCCATTCTGAAGACTTGGGTAGCAAAGATGCGCTTCTAGGTGTCACTCACTGCTTGTGATGACCTGCATTCATCACTGTCAACGTCAAAGGAACCTATAGGTTTGCACAACTTGATACTCAGGTTCTCGTATTGATAGAGTAGCCTTATGATCAAGTTATTGGATAACTCGGATCTATTTAGGAGAATTCATTAGCGCCATTGTGCCTGATGAGATGGAAGGGACTTATTGGAGCTAAACTTTATTTTTGGCAAGTTGATCCCGGGTTAACCACGGTTAGCCGTATTTAATTAGGGTTACATTGGATTGAGTCCGATGGCTTAATTAGCTTGCTTAATGAAGTTTGGCATGGACCAATGGGCTATGAGGCCTAATGGGCCATGCTGCCCAATGGGCCTGCAGCCTAATGGGCCTGCAGCCTAATGGGCCATGAGGATAAGTTGCTTGGGCCCAATAGTTATCATGAGAATTAAATTCTGTATTTAATTCTGAATTTAATTCTAAATTTAGTTTTGAATTTAATTCTAAATATGAAAAGTCATGTGATTAAGGGTCATAATGGGACTTTAATTCGGAATTTAATTCTATATTTAATTCTAAATTTAATTCTGATATTAATTCAGATATTGATTATGAATTTAATTCAGAATTTGAATAGCCACCATGATTTTCTATAAAATGGTAGAGAGGATAGAGAGGAGGACGGGACTACTTCATTCGCCAGCTTAGAGCTTGATGAAATCTTCCTCCTCCTCTTGGCATCTACAAGGTTAGACCTTGGTAGCATCTTCTTTCTTCCCTCTCCTCTTGGCGTATCCTTCTTGTGGGCGGCGCAAGTGCTTGAGGAGAACTCCCAAAGGCATGGATCATCTTCGGGAGGCTATCACCGGGCATGGAAGAAGAGAAATTGAGCGTCTGTTGTGTGCGAGACTGCAGAGAGCACACGCTTGAGCGCATCCCTTTGCTTTGCTTCAAGGTATCATCTCTTGCTCACTTTGTCGATTTCCTCGCATGACATGATCTTCGGGGTTTTTGGGACCATCGTGTTTTGGGGATTGCTTCTACTATTTATGTCTATAAAATTTTAAACTCCCCGGGTTTTCCCAACTAGGGATGCCTATAGTAGGTTCCCTAATTCATACACCAAGTCAAGCAGAAGATGCATGATCTAGGGACCGAAAGGAGCAGGAAATATTATTAGAATTCCCTCCAATGGAAGCCTCATTTGCACCAAGCCTTGACACAATTAATCAAGGAGGGACAATCTACCATGCCATATGAAGAGAGGCCATACCTATGCTTAGTATAAATAAGCAAGCAGGAACACAAGGCAACACGCTTATCCCTTTTGCTTTGTGCTTATAGCTCTCTCTCTCTCTCTCTCTCTCTCTCTCTCTCTCTCTCTCTCTCTTTGTGTCTATGTGTGTGTCCATTCTCCTAAGGCTAGCACAAAGAGTAGAGTGAAGTGATCTTCAAGGGGTGGCAATGTGGATACCAAGAGAGGGTGGACACCTATGCACCTATGCGATTATTAGTTGCCAACCTAAGCACACTTGAAGGGTATAATTCCTATCCTACCCAGTGTCTTGTCTTGCATGGATCCTCTACGAAAGGAAAATAGATTTTAGGTAGTTTTTTATTGCGTTATTATTGTTAAAATTTTACCTGCCCATGGTTTTCTTATAAAAATTTGTGTGCCTTATATTTTATTGTGTTGCTTCCATTATTGCTATTATCTTGTGGGAATAGTTGATCATCACTCGGCAAAAAGAGTGGAGTACCACATGGACTTTTGATAACACAAATTTTTATAGTATTTTTCATGAATAATTATTCTGAATTTGTATAATATTTTCCTATATTTCCATTTAAACTTATATGAACTTCCTAGATATTGCAGAAAACCTTGGTCTTTATGTTTTTATGAATTTTCAAGTAAAAAAGCCCAAATTCAAGTGAAAATGAACATATTTCATTATAATAAAGTTCAAAGCAATAAAAAAGGACCTTCACTAGAAAATTAGTGTCCAAAGCCAAACAAAAGTTATCAGCAATGATTACAATCATCAGCGGTGATTCTTAGACGATGATGGATTTTGTAAAAATTAAAGTCAAAATAATATTTCCCAAGGAGAGATGAAGTCAACCCTTGAATTTTAATGCAATTTGAATTGATTGAAAATCATGGCTTGTGATTCTATTTGATGCAGATTGAGTTTAGCGGACAACCAGTGACCAATTCTTCTTCAGTTCTTCTCTACCTAGCTATAAAACAAGCTTGAAGCTTAGGGCTTTGAGAGAACACACAACAAGTGACAATTTCACTAGTTTATAGCCACTCTCATCACTTCCTCACACCAAATCAAAATGAAGAAGGTGTCGGTGGTGGCAGAACCCTAATTACACTTTATAATAATTGTAGTCAAAAGGATATGAGAAATTGGATCTCGAAACTCAGCTAGGAGAAAGATATGAGAGTGTAGAAGAGTTTTACCTTCAAATCTCATCGAAATCTATCAATGATTGAGAGAGATTTGAGCAAGAACAACAACCACGATGCACAGGGAAGAAGCAAACTTCATAGATACAATCACGACCGTGATTGCAGCCATGGCCAAGTGAGAGAAAGTTTCATATTTTGGTGATTTTCACAAGGGAGTTGTCATATTTGTTATTTTACACTTTTCCAAATTGATTATAAATTTTTTACTTGAGTTCAAGATGGTTTTCACAATTATAATTATATCTTATACTTGCTTTCAAGCTATAGGGGTAACCCATTAATTTTTGCTTTTATAAATCATATTTAGTATGATTGTTAATTTATTTGGGATTGTTAAATTTAATTGTAGATTATAATGTTGCTTTTGATTAATTGTATTTAATTTATTGCATGTTATTAGGGTTACGACAAGGACTAAAAGGTGACTCTTAATCCTATAACTCATTAGTTCAACCTATAAGAACTAGACAGTGAAAGTAACTAAATTATAGATTTTAATTAGTGAAACTTAATTTACAAGTGATTAATTAGAACTTTTAATTAAATTATTATGGAAACTAGGACAAGGACTAAAGGTGACTTTTAGTTTTGGAACCCTACAATTAACCTTATAACTACTAAACTATGAAAGTAGATAGGTTATATTGGTCATAAAATAATCTACAATTATACTTATTGAAGTTAATTAGGATTGATAATCAAAACGACAGATGATTATTGAACGAATTAAACATTAAGATGAGCTACCGAAAGGGGACATTATATAATTTCAAAGTAGATTTTCTTTTAATAAACCTAAATATTTTAATACATATTGATATGATTTTACTTTAGGAAAATTATTATGGTGAAATCTCATACTCAATCTTTCCTAGCATTTGATTATTTTCTAAATTATTATTAATTTATTGCTTCTATAAAACTCAATTGGCCTAGATTATACATTGGTACTTAATTTCAGCATATTTGTGAGATTGATACTTTTTTTGTGTTACTTTTACACGTTCATGCACATGTGAATACCTAGTCAAGTATTTGACACCGTTCTCAAGAAATTGTCAAATCTTTGGTGCCATTGTTGTGAATGGTGGTATCAAGTTTTTGACACTATTGCTAAGGACAATTAAGTATTTAACACCGTTATCGAACATGTCCACCTTACACACTCAAAAAGTGTGTTTGTGACCTTCGTGTGGCTAAGGTTGAGTCAAGCGCACATGGTATGTCCCGTTCAATCTAAGGGTAGTGGCTAAAGATCTCTTGCCCAAGCCGTTGTCCGAGCTTAGCCGTGCCTACTCTTAGCATGACTTAGGTGGCTTCTCTTAACCACCTTTGTGGACTCCATCGTGCCAAAAGTATTGGCACATGCACACCTACGAGGCGCGCACCCACGCTTGTCCACTACACTGTGAGGGATCATGCCAACCAAATGATGTGGGCGGAGACTATAATGCTTATCAAGTATCGAGAGCATGACACTAGGCCATAATGATTATCCCTCAATAATTATTCAGAGTAAGAAACTTTTAGGCTTATGATGATTTAACACCTTTTAAAAATTAGAAACAAGAAGCCGAAAGCTATTAATGTTGTAATTAATTACATTTGACCAAAACGGTAGTGTTTAATATCATTAGCTTCTTCCTCCCACTATATTAAGAAAAAATTTTTCTAACCTTTTGTTTTACGTTAATAATTGTGCAATTATCCTGTTGAGTAGATACATCAAATTTTGCACAGATTTTAAAATGATATAAAGGATGTAGATTAACACTCGCCTAAAAATGCTAGCGGCGTCCTCGACTAGAAAATTTTCTCCTATATTAAACGGAGTTGCCCTGCATTAATTCAGGGAGGAAGAATCCTAGTTCCAAACGCATCAAAGACTAGCTGCTTCGTCGTCCCCGGAACAGGATCGTCCCGGACGACGCCGCGCTGCCCTGCCTTTCCTTACCCCATCTCAGTTCCCAATATCTTTGATTTGTTCGCCGAGAGATGCCAGTGCCCCAGTCTTCGAGAAAGAGGGCGAAGCGGAACAAGGTGTCGTTCCAGGAGCCGGCGCTTGGTTGTCCAGGCCTTGTTTCCGGAGTCGTGATTTTGGGATCACTTATTCTGAATCTGGTCACAGTCACTCTCATTGCTTGGAATTATAAAGGAGGCGGACCTTTGGGCTGCGGCGCCGTAGAGGAGCTCGAGGAGGCGGAGTCGCTGATGTCCGGCAACGAGGAGATTGTGTTATCGACTGAGGATGTCAGTGTGAACTCCACCTCCGGCCCTCCCTCCGCCTCCAACGACGCCATCGTTAATGTCGATCAGTGAGTGATCTCAGCAACTATTGCCCTAAAGCTCACACGTACTTTTAACATGTTCATTGGATCTTAAAAAGGAAAGAGTATTGCTTAGATGCACTGCTGCTTGCCTATAGTTTGCTACGAGCTTCTTTGAATCATCTTGAAAAAAGAAAAAAAAAGTAGCAATTTGAAAATTGTTGACATTGGTTTAATTTAATCTTGATGCGAAATTGTAATCTAGATGCGGCAGCAAGTACCAATTTTAAATTTGTTGACATTGCTTAATTTAAACTTCCATCTCTTATTCCCTGTGCTAATGATTGTCCTCCAGTGGAGACCCAACCATGTATGAATCGTTTTGGAAGAGATTGGGGGAGCGAGTGGACGTCCTCATCCCTGGATGGCAGGCCATGAGCTATTTCTCTGAATCCACCAAATTGTGTTGGTTCTTAGAATTAGAGTTTGCCCGTGGGATTCATCGCATCCATAGCCTAGTGGGAAATGCTGTGGTTGAGGATCGCTTCATCATCCCTGGGACTGGTTCGACTCAGCTCTTTCAAGCTGCTCTGTATGCTTTATCTCCCCCTCACATGCCTGAGCCACTCAGTGTGGTTTCTGCAGTTCCATACTACTCGGTAAATTCCATCACATCAAATGCATAGAACCAATTCTCAATGTGCCTACATTTACATGAAGCCTTCTTTTTAGTTGGCATCACGAGGAATTTGATTGTTCCTTTTTTTAGTGGCCAATGTAATTCTTTGTTAGTAAGATGTGGAAGTCTTTATGGAGCATCTTTTATCTTCCATGCAGTTCTGAGTGCATGTGATGTTAGTGGTTAGGGCCAGACAAACATTTGTGGAGGTTTATTTTCAATTGCTGCTTCCCATGTTCTGTCTTTAAAGTGTCTTCTATTGACCACCTTTTTACTTGATTTCTGTATTGCTTGTCCTAGATTTCTATTGCATTTGCGTTGTCATATTATATCTGTGCTCCCAGTAGCCAAACACTGTTATACTTGGCCAATGAGTATGTCTCCGGGTAACATGATAAGGCAAATGCATGTTTCTGTGGATGCATGTGCTAAGAGTTCCGGTTCAGAGAACATGACCACTTTATTTGATTTCACCACACTGTGCGGATGAATGATAAAGCACTCTTAAAATAAGTAATTAGTTTGAACATTTCAACTATCACATGTAGCATGTAAAGAACAATACTAATGGTGATGCACCCTGGGTGCACAAGATTTTTATCCAAATGGTATTTTTACTGCTTTATTTCTCTAATAGATACAAAAGAGATTGATATGCAATTGAAGACACCATTGCATATTTAATGACTATATCAATTAAATTGCAGTCTTATCCAACAGTTACAGATTACCTCCAATCAAGGCTTTACCAATGGGCTGGAGATGCATCCACATTCAAAGGTGATGCTTACATTGAGTTAATTTGTTCTCCTAATAATCCTGATGGCTCCATTAGAGAGGCAGTCCTTAACTCTAAGAATGGCAAGACGATTCATGACCTAGCATACTACTGGCCTCAGTACACACCCATAACTGGTGCAGTAGACCATGATATCATGCTGTTTTCTGTCTCGAAGAGCACTGGTCATGCTGGAACTCGTCTGGGGTATATGTTTTTTTCAACTGTCATAAGATATGGACTTATTCCTCTTGCATGCATAACAACTGGCTATAATTCTTTCATTAATGTTTAAGCATTAATGTCAGGTGGGCTATAGTGAAGGATGAGGATATTGCCAAGAGAATGGTGAAGTTCATAGAGCTAAACACTATAGGGGTGTCAAAGGACTCACAACTCCGAGCAGCAAAGATTCTTAAGGTAGTCTCTGATGTGTATGAGCTTCCAATCTCTAAGAACAATGATAGGCTTTTCCATTACGCCCGAAGACTCATGTCCATGAGGTGGCACAAGCTCAGAGAAGCTTCAAAGATCTCGGGCATCTTTAGTTTGCCTGTGTTCCAATCCAGCATATGTCAATTCACTGGGCAGAGAACTGAAACTTATCCTGGTATGCTACTTGACATACATACTTTATTTTTGAAGAAAGCTACTTGCAGCTACAAGACACATATGTTCCCATAATTTTGTTGCACCAATTAATAAAGTAGAAGTTTTCTTATCGATCATATGCCTCTGATGACAAAAACAACAAAAATCTAACTCGATAAGTATGTAAAAGGTGAATAAACAATTTTGCATTAGCTAGATTGCCTCCTATTTCCAGCCATGTATCTGTTACATGAAACGCATTCATGCAAATACTTGAAATTTATTCTGTGTTATCTTTCTTATATCCTAGTCCTACTACAATTTTATTTTATAGTATTTGGTTCAGTAGACCAGTATGCTTTTTTTTTACATTGTTCCTTCTCATATTTGGAGGAAAGCTTTTGCATGGCTCAAATGCGAAAAGGAGGGAGTAGATGATTGTGAGAATTTCTTAAGAGACAACAAGATTCTAACTCGGAGTGGCATACATTTTGGTGTGGATCCTAAGTATGTGCGTGCAAGCATGTTGGATCGTGACGAGGCATTTGAACTCTTCTTGGAACGACTTTCATCTCTCCGTTGAGATATCAACTATCCTCCTCAATTCACTCTTTTATTATCTTTTTCTTTCTTTTATGTACTTGGAATTGAAAGTGTATTTGCAATTTACAGCTCTTCCATTTTCTTTTTTTTTTCTTTACTTTGAACGCATATTTTATTTACTATAGTCAAATTTCTTTCTCTCGCATAATTTTTGAGTATTTCCTTATTCTCTTCATCATCATGTCATTTTATAGCTCAGCGATGAATAAAAAGTAAAGAAAAAAAAAATTTGAGAATCCGAACTTCGCAACACCATTCTTTTAATTTCAAACTTCGGTCTAAACACCACATCACAAACCCTCGAACTCACAGTGATGAAAGCACTTAAAAAATACCAACACCATAATAAGTTATGGTCGACTTGATATCCTCGTGTCTAAGTAAAAAAAATTAAAAAAATATCTTTGTTGTAAAACTATTTAATCATAATCAAATTGATCAACAAATATAAATAAAAAATAATATTTATATTATAATTCAAAAGAAATAAAATTCCTATGCAAGGTCACGATCACAGAGAAATGTGCTATAATTATCATTCATATGGCTTAAAAAGACTGAATAAAGCATATCACAAAACAAAATAAAAGATGATTATAACACCCTTCTCTATAAATCATAGGCATATGGCTAGAATTGGATAAGGATTAAACAGTAACACTATGTTTATCAGAAAAGATTTTAGGAGAGAGGGGATGAAGATTAGATAAATTCATCGTATACCAGAAAGGATTTTAGGATGAATCTAAAATAAAGGATTATTGGATAGATGGATGAGGGCAAAATCCTTCATTTCTCATCCGTCCAAATTGGATGGATTTATTGCTAATGTGTGAGGTGATGCGACGCGCTGCAGAGGCTGGAGCTATTGGTTACAGGGTGGTGCTGCAAGGCAGCGATCTACTGCGCGGCGGCGATCTGCTGATGGTGCTGCAAGGCGGCCATCAGCACGTACGATAGGAAGGGCTCGTGACTTGCCACCTGCCCGCGGCCGAGGAATTGGTGGGGCATGAACAGCTTCTGAAGGTGACTAGCGACGTTCCCGCGGGTGAGACCGTCGACACTCATCAACTGCATTATAGTCTTGGGAACGGCGTTCTTGATGTCGAGATGCACGACGGCGTCGATGAATTGCTTGTGTAGCTGCGGCGTCTAGACTAATCGGGGGCGCTTGAGGGTGCAGGCGGGCTCGTCAATGCCAGGGCCAGAGGCCGCGGTGGATGAATTGAGGTTGGAGGAGTTGGGATCGAAGGAGGGCGGAGGTGGTGGCGAATGGATAGGGGCGACATCGAGGGGGATGTCGAAGGCGAGGGCAAGGTCGGGGGTGATGAGGGTTTGGGACAACGGCATGACCTCCTCTGGCGACAGTAGCTACTCATCCCAGCGCGTGAACTAGCATCTCCTCTCTTCCTAATCAAACACCGAAGAAAACTGTTATTCTCCTGCAACTACAACTGATGCTGGTGCTTGCTTTTGCTATAGGCGATCTACAAAAAGTGCATAGTAAATACGTTCTCCCTCATCTTGCCCACGCAGACGACACTGACCCCTCTTGCCGGTGAGCAAGCAATACAGACGACGCCGTTCACAAAGTTTGACACGTGAAAGTCACGTGTCCAACATTTCCTTCCATCCCCAAATCCCTTCCATCCTAATATCCCATCCCCTCTAGTAAACACACCCTAAAAACAAATATGAATTGTATAATTCCAAGCATGACGGAAAATACACAAAAATAGGATCACTGGTGGCGGCATAAAATTGTCAGATCTCCGGGTAGAATAAATTTTAAAATAATAATAATACATTAGCGTTTTAATAAAGCTATTGTTAGTGTGCTTTTTCTTAATTAATTTATCAATTAAATTCAACCGAATGATTGAATTTAATTACTTGTCCATTGCCTTTAATCAACCATTTAAATTCACAAATACATGGCTAACTGAATTGAAAAGCCAATTAAATTAAATCAATTGTAGCCAATTGAATTTAATCAGTCTTTGCACATTGAATTATTGATGTTGCTTATTCAACGTTAACATATTAGGTTTCCTTTGATGGAAAAAAAAGAGTGGAAAACAAATTGTTATTTCATTTTCTTTGAGGGAAAGAAAAGAAAGGAGGAAAAATTATATTTTTCCATCCAAATTGAGCAGAAACAAGAAAGGAAAACAAATCATTGTGCTTCCTTCTAGCATCGGCCCTATGTCAAGCGCTTTCATCTTTGTACCTTCTCCTCCGCGACGAATCCTCTACCATCACCCAGCTCCCCCCCCTCTCGGCACCTCTCCCAAGCCTCATCGAGCTCCCCCTCTAATGACACGAAAATACATAGTATATTTCATGTTATTTTATAGGTCTTTTTGTGTCACATTCATGCTCTTTTGCTTATTTTTATGCCTTGTTTATAAAATATTGTGGAATCTACACCTTTTTGTGTTTTTGATCATTTTCAGGCAAAAAGATATTATTTTAAGGCGTTTTCAAGCAAATCAGATGTATAAATGAATTCCCATCATCAAGATAAGAGTACAAGTCAAATTTTACGCAAATCAAAGCTTCAGACCAAAAATACGGTAGGGCCGTAATCAATATTATGGTACCATGGTTTCACTGAACCTACAGAATAAACCATGGCACTGCCGTAATTTCCGAATAAAAAGTTTTGCATAATTTACGGCACTGCCGTAACCAATATTACGGGCCGTAATTCCAGTCGATTTCTGACTCGAAAGATTTGTAGAAATTATGGCACTGCCATAACCAATATTACAAGCCGTAATTATGGTCGATTTCTATACAAAGAACTTTGTTGTTATTATGGCGGTGCCGTAACGATTTACACGGCTGTAATTCTAACCTGGTCGATTTCCCGGACTTATTGAAGCTCGATTTTTGCGCAGATGATTGCGGATGATCTAGACCATCACTTGGAGATCTGTAAAAAGAAAAATACACGTCAGACTGAGAGGAGGAGACACACATGAAAAGCCTCAATTTTGATCAACGTTCGAGAGAGAAATCACGATCTTCACTACTGCCCTAGGTTTTGTCACCGCGAAGTGTATAGTGCATCTTCGGTCGTGAAATTTGAAGGGAAGCTACGCCTAGAAGAGGAGAACATACCCCAGAAGTTTCAGAGCGAAAGGAGATCGATTAGAGGGGAAATCAATAAAAGAAGTGTCGCCGCTACTGTTCATCAAGCAAAATTACGATTGTAATTTTCATTACAGCCGTGTTGTTAGTAAATTTTCTCTTTCTCTTTGATTTCTAATGTTTTGAAACTATGGTTTATTATCATTCTTTCGCTATGTGAGCTTAAACACTTTTTGGGACATAGGAGTGTAATCCCCTTAATTTCTTAATGACTAGATGATTTTTATTTCGCCAGGATAATCTTACTATGATAATTCTACTTATGTGATGATTGCCTTTAGTTCTTTCTAGCTTCATATTATCAGTATGATTTAGAGTTTTTGTGATATGGACTGAAAAGTGATTTGCGAAAATTTGGAACCCTAAAATTGAGATTTAGGAACTAATCGTAAGAAATTAGGTTTATTCTTATTTCTTGATTTTAGAAGTTTGTTGCTATGTTGATAATCTAATCTAGGATTGAGTTATTGAAATAAACATGATGATACTATAAGAAATTAAGTATCGGATCGTTGGAGAACCTTAAGTAGAACTTGTGAAAATTAAAATATGAAAGTATTTAGTTTTCACTTGAGATGATTGACTTAGAATTTGGATGAACGAAAGTGATCTTTGAGTTATTTGTCAATGATTTACTTATCCTTAGCATTGAATAAATCCTACGTGAAAGTGATGATTGGTTCTTTATAAATTGTCTACGTGAGAGCGAGATGATTTCTTTATAAAGTAAATTATATCTTTATCATAATAAGAATAAACTGACGAGCACTTATTTGGATCTAGTCATAGAAATTAAGGTGGATGAAACCCTAGTCCCAATTTCTCTCTATGACTTTTTCATGTAATTTCTAATAGTTTGCTTTCATCATTTTCAATTGCCTAGCTAGTGAGAAATCGATTATTCGGTACTTGATAAATGACGTCTCTATGGTTCGATATCTTATTTATTACTTCGAGTATCTGTGCACTTGCAGACACAACAAGTTTTTGGCGCCGTTGCCGGTGACCTTGGTTTTTATCAAAATTGAAAATATTTATAGTATTGCTAGACTAGGTTTTATTTTCCGTTTTCTGCTCTTTTCTGCTTATTTTGAGTTTATTTGATCTATCTACTTTTGCATGCACAGTAATCTTAGATCAGGACCTATAGTTCCATAAGATCCTGAGATAAACATAACTCTTAGACTGCGTAGGAAACTTATATTTGAAGAGAGACAGAAAGAAGAAGTAGTCATGGCAGACAGGAGATCACTTAGGGACTATGCAGCCCCTAATCCTCAAGATATACACTTTTCCTCTTCTCTTTGAAACTACAGCTTTTGTTTTGGGTGCCATCTGATGAATCTAATTGTCACTTGTGTTGAAATAGGGTTGCGAACTGAAATTTGAAGATGATATAGCAAAAATCGAGTTCTAATTGAAATTACTCTTTCAATTTCCTTAGGAATGAACATAATTACTAAACAAGCATCATAAAAACAAGAGTTAGTTAAATCCAAGCTTATACCTAAAAATTTAACTAGAAAAAGATGAGGGCGGAACAACAAGCAGAAGAACATAGCCGATTGAGCTCATTTGAGGTTCAAAATCACTCCAAAATCAGTCAAAATTTTCTAGAAATGAACTAGGAAGAGTCGCCCATCATCTGAGGAGCCAATGTGAGCAAACATTTCAGAAAATCGACTGAGAAATGAGAGAAATCTAGAAAGGGGCGGAAACTCACTAAATCAAGCAAATCGGTGTAGAGAGTACCCAATCGATGGCCGAAGGTGGACGGGAAGGGTTGCCGGCGAGCTCTGAAGGCAAGGGAAGGTCGAAAACTGAAGGTCGGCGTGAGAGCAAGCGAAATCGAAAGCAAAAACCCAAAACACGGCCTGAAAAACCCTAAAAACGGCATAGAAATCGCGTGGGCCAAATAGAATTACAGTTGTAATATGCCTTACAGCAGTGTCGTAATGTGCTCAGTTCGAAAAACACGGGCCGTAATATCTATACGGCAGTGCTGTAAATATCTAAAAACTTTCGGGTCAAAAATGGATTGGAATTACGGTACCGTAATAGAGGTTACGGTACTACTGTAAAAGCCATGAAACTCTCAGGTCGAAAATCAGCCGTAATGACGACACCATAAAACTGGTTACGGTAGTACCGTAAAAATGAGCAAATTAAATTTTTTTTTTACAAAATAAAACGAAAATCAGTACAAAAAACGGCACGTGAACATGTTACAGTACTACCGTAATATGAGCCAAATTACGGAAACTCTCAGATTGAAAATCACATGAAAATATGGCCCATTAAAACCATTACGGTAGTACCATAAAAGCGATAAAACTCTCGGGAAAATTTTGAAGCGAAAATACGGCGCATAATGTTACTTACGGTACTGCTGTAATGGCCTCAAGCCTTTCTTGTAAAAAATGGACCAAAATTACGGCCCGTAATTTGCATTACGGCGGTGCCATATTTTTGTACCAAACTCGATTTTACCTGCAAAAAGAGAAGAAAGATTAACTCTAAAAATAAACTAAAATAAAAGAAACTAAGTTAAGCAGGAGTGCTTGGGTTGCCTCCTAAGAAGCGCTAATTTAAAGGTCATTAGCTTGACCGTTCTGCACTCGAATTTGATCGTGGTGGTGCCTTCAGTCGCCATTCTGATTTCTCTTTATTTTGTTCACCACTTCTAAGTACATAAGGCTCTTTCAAGAAACAATGTCCAACTTTACCTAAGATCTTTCTTCCTTTATCAAGCAATTTCGATCCTCCTTTTCTTCTTTGTCTTTTCTTCTTTCTCTTTTCAGAAATTGAATCAGTTTTCTCCTAGAATCCTCTATTTACACACTTAGAAAAAGTGTCATTCTCAATATTAGAAGGTTCATCAAATAAATTGTGCACATCACTAACAACATTATCAATTAAATCAATACTACAACATGATCCTGAATATGATGCTTTTCTTAATGAATCTATTAAATCAAACTCAATTATATTTTCACAAATATCAAACGTGAGTTTTCCTTTCCTAACATCTATGACGGCACCTACTGTGGCCAAAAATAGTCTACCAAGAATAATTGGGTTTTTAGAACTTTCCTCCATTTAAAACACTACAAAATCTGCTTGTATGAAATACTTACCTATTTGAACTGGAACATTTTCTAAAATACCAACTGGATACTTTACCGATGAATCAATGAGCTGCAAAGATATTGAAGTTGTTTTAAGCTCTCCAATGTCCAATTTCTTGAAAATAGATAATGACATTAGGCTTACACTGGCACCTAAATCACATAAGGCTCGGTCAAAAGTCATACTCCTAATTGAACAAGGTATAGAGAAACTACCTGAATCTTTTAATTTTGGTGGCAACTTGTTTTGGATGATAGCACTACACTCCTTAGTTAAAGCCACAGTACCATAGTCCTCTATCTTGCTTTTATTTGAAAAATTTTCTTTTAAAAACTTAGCATATGTGGGTATTCGAGATAAAGCTTCAGTGAATGGAATGTTAATATAAAGTTTTTTCAAGACATCAAGAAATTTCCCAAATTGTTTATCTAATTTTGCTTGCACTAGTCTCCTGGGAAAAGGTATAGGTGGCCTATAAGGTGTAGGAGAACTAGGTTTAGAAACATCAATATGACATGGCTCATCACCTTTAGGTTCATCACCCTTATGAGGTAGCAAACTACCATAGGACTGCACATGAGTAGGTTGTGTTTCTAAACCCAGTTCATTGCTATGTTCTATGTTGGGCTCTTCCTCATTATCATCTAATCTACCCCTTGGTTCATCCAATTGTTTTCCACTCCTAGTTGTTATAGCATTACAATGCTCCCTAGGGTTTAATTCAGGTTTAGCAGGTAATTTCCCTAGGGGTCTGTAAGGAGTGCTAGCTTGTTGTGCTATCTAGTTCTCTAGAATTTTATTATGGGCTGCTAAAGATCCTACTTGAGAAGAAAGTTGGCTAACCAATTCTTTAAGATCTTCAATTTCCTTATTTTGATTTGTCATAAACTGATTTTGACTATTCATAAATTTTTCAAGCATGGACTCTACACTAGAATTTTGGGGTTGGTTTTCATTTTGAATTTGTCTCTGTTGACATCCTCTATTCTTAGTTTGTCCCCCTACATAATTATTACTTTTCGAAGATAAATTGGGGTGATTCCTCCATCCATGGTTATATGTACTAGAGTAGGGATCATTATTTCTACTTTGATTGTATGCCCTACAATATTAACTTGTTCTACTCCTGTATTAGTTAATACCTTGCACTATTTTGAACAACGCACTCGATTACCACATACTTCACAAGTAACAGAGGATGAAACT
Organism: Costus pulverulentus; assembly: GCA_027562315.1. Lineage (NCBI taxonomy): Eukaryota > Viridiplantae > Streptophyta > Magnoliopsida > Zingiberales > Costaceae > Costus > Costus pulverulentus. The sequence continues at coordinate 57,639 of JANTFE010014035.1, read as the reverse complement.
ACAGTAGTTTGTATTTGAAAAGAATCAAATCTGTTGCACAAAGAATCTACCTTTTCAGCCAAGGTGCGCCAACCATCACTTTCGTTCTTACCTTGAGGAGGACGATACAACACTCCTCTATCTGTAGTCTACTGGTTGTGATTCACAGCCATCTCCTCCAGCAACTTGAAAGCATTCTCAATGGTTTTGCTCATGAGGGCTCTTCCTGCAGCAGCATCAACAGTCAGACGAGTATTATACAGTAAACCATTGTGAAAAGTATATATTAAAACTCAATTTTCAAAGCCATGGTGAGGACACTTCCATTGTAAATCATTAAAACGCTCCCATGCCTCCCTAAATAACTCGTCATCCCACTATGCAAAGCTTGTAATTTGGTTTCTCAACTGGATGGTCTTGCTAGGTGGAAAGTATTTCATCAAGAAAGCATTAGATAGTTGTTCCCATGTGGTGATAGTACCGGTAGGTTGAGCTTGAAGCCATGAACGTGCATGGTCCCTAAGAGAAAAAGGAAACAATATCAGTTTCAATGCATCGTTAGAAACACCATTAATCTTAATTGTATCACATAATTCAAGAAATAAAGCAAGATATTGATCAGGATCTTCAAATGGAGATCCTCTAAACTGATTTTGCTGGATCATAGATAAGAAAGCAGGCCTAATCTAAAAATTATTAGCCTCTATAACCGGTCTATGCCTCCAATGTATGCCGATCCGCATACTTAGTGTTCACAACGCTCCTTGCTACCAACTGGTTGTATCTAGCCTCTTGGATTTCATCCCTAAAAATGATTCCATAGGGATTTGGGGGTGTTGAAGACTCAGCTAGTGATGGTATGGTAAGACAAGCTGAGCTTTTTTTTAATGGAGTATGTTATATAGATATCCAGTAGATGTTGCCTTTTTCTTAGTCAAACACATGGAAAAAGTGGCAAGGGCAAAGAAAGGAGCTATTGTGATAGGTGGTTTCATTACACCTATAGCCCTTTATCTTAATGTTGAGCCTTATGGAGTTGAGGTGGCTAGAGGAAATGCAAGATTAGACCTTGAGTCATGTATGGCCATGAAAATGATTGTTAGATAAGGTGACACCTTTTGTTTGATTCTTAGACCAGGAGCTCAAACATTGCCCTTGCCCAATACAAAGAAAACCACTGTGAAGAATCAAGCAAACTGGAAGCTGACTCCTAGTGACCTTGATTATGCTATGCCACCACCTTTGGACACAATAATGCAACCACCCACCTGGGGTGGTAGAGATGACCCATTTGGTATGGGTATGGATCCACCGTCTCATGGAGCAGCAGAGTCACCTTCACACAGAGCTTCAGGCTCCTCACGCCGTGCCACCGAGGGAGGATGGACCAGTGCATTCGACCCCAGTTTCTAGTCTCTTTCTGCTGAGGTGTACCATCAGGGTCACCTCATGGAAAGAATGCTAGATTCCATGGGAAGAATGTCTACCTCCATGGAGCACATTCACAATGATGTGGAGGAACTTAGTAACTATATGGAGGAAATGGGGAATTTCCTCTATGACCGGCATGGATTCGAGGAGGTGGCGTTTATGGTGGTGAGCATGATGGAGACTAGAGGGGACAACACGATGATCCTATGGATGCAGCCCTCGAAGACACAAAGGAGATTGAATCTGATGCGGACGAGTAGAGCTCTGTGAGTATCTTTTTCCTACTTATTTGCATTTCATCTTTTATATTTTACTGATGATTCATGTGTTTATAGGGAAAGATAACTCCTTCAAACTTCTTATGTCTGCTGATGCTATCTCACCTTGCTTTTGTTTGACTCTCTCATGATTCGATTGGGTTGTATAACTATAATTCTGAATTTGTTCTGATATTGATTCGATTGGGCTGTATTGATATATTCTGAGTTTGAATTTCTAATATTAATTCGATTGGGTTGTATAATGATTGATATTATGTTGATATTGAGCACCTAGTGGGTGCATACTGATGCATGATGGATTGTATGAATTTATTTCTGAATGAATATGTGTAAAATTTTCTCTTGTTATGGTTTTATGATGTAATGTTATAGTGTGGTCTATTTCTGAAAATTCTATTGATAGTATGATTTTCTTAATGATAAATTTGTCAAATGCCTCTGATTAAGGATAGACCTATTGTGTTGAATTTATTTCTTTAATATATATCCACCTATTGGAATTTTTCATTAGTTGATGCATGAGATTTTGGGTAGATGTATTTGTTTGATGAATTTAATCTAAAGGTGAAGCTGCTTCTTTAAATAAAACAAGCACATGAGTGTAATTTTTGAATTGATATCGATTGGTTAATCTAGTTGATGTTTAGTCTATTTTGCTATTTATTGGGAAGAAAAATTTCATGATTCAATTTTAAGAGAGGTAACTCCCTTACTTGACATTGCGCAAAATTGGTAGTGGTACCTAAGACATGGGTTGAAGTCAAAATAAAAAAAAAATAAAAAATGATGAGAGAAAAGAAAAGATCAAGAGAATGACTCCTTGTCTTGGCACCGTGTTGATTTGCGGTGGTACTAAAGTTAAAAGTTGAAGTCCAAACCATGGAGAGAAATCGTTTCATATTAACTCTACTATCTCATGGAAGATTCTATTACATTGGTTATGTGATTCATATACATTTGAGATATGCGTTCTATTACATTGGTTATGTGATCAGTGTACTCTAATTTTGTCATCAGAAAAAAGGTGGTAATCGAATTAGAGAATACAAACGATACAAAAAAGGGAGGAACTTAAAAATTTTGTGTGGAGAAAGATCTTGGAATCCTATTCCTGGAACAAAAGTATTGTAGATTTGAACTAAAACTAGGTGAAATCTTGAGATTGAGATTCTACTTATTATACAAGTTGTAAAATTTTATTTGATTAAGTTGTGGATCTTGAGGATTGAATTCAGAAGATGATATGTTTATTTGAAATTTTATGAAGCAATTGGTGAATTCTTCAATTGGCGATTATATTTTAGAAATTTATTCATCGTAAGAATGTTTATTCTTTGGATCAGTTTTTGATTTTGCTTGAGGACAAGCAAAGTTTAAGCTTTATGTATTTGATGACACGAAAATTCATAGTATATTTTGTATCAATTTATAGATCTTTTTGTATCATATTCATGCTCTTTTGCTTATTTTTATGCCTATTTATCAAATATTGAAGAATCTACACCTTTTTGTGTTTTTTTATTATTTTTAGGTAAAAGGCATTTTTAAGCAAATCAGATGCATAGATAAATTCTCATCATCAAGAGAAGATTACTTGTCAAATTTTACGCAAATCAGAGCTTCAAACCAAAAATACGGCAATGCCGTAATCAATATTACGGTACTGTGGTTTTACTGAGCCTACAGAATAAACCATGACACTATCGTAATTTCTGAGCACTACCATATTTTGGGTCGATTTCTGTACATAAAGTTTTGCAGAGTTTACGGCACTGCTGTAACCAATATTACGGGCCGTAATTTCAGTCGATTTTTGACTCGAAAGATTTGTAGAAATTACGGCACCGCCGTAACCAATATTACAAGTAGTAATTATGGTCGATTTCTGTACAGAGAACTTTGTTGTTATTACGGCGGTGCCGTAACAATTTACACGACCGTAATTCTAACCTGGATGGTCGACTTTTCTGGACTTATTGAAGCCCGATTTTTGCGCGGATGATTACGGACGATCTAGACCATCAATTTTAGATCCGTAAAAAGGGAAATACATGTCAGACTGGGAGGAGGAGACACACACGAAAAGCCCCAATCTTGATCAACGTTCGAGAGAGAAATCGCGATCTTCCCTGCCGCCCTAGGTTTCGCCGCCACGAAGTGTACAGTGTATCTCCGGTCGTGAAATTTGAAGTGAAGCTGCGCCTAGAGGAGGAGGACAGAGCGAAAGGAGATCTATTGGAGGAGAAATCAATGAAAGAAGCGTTGCCGCTATTGTTCATCAAGCGAAATTACAGCTGTAATTTTCATTACAGACATGTTGTTAGTAGATTTTCTCTTTCTCTTTGATTTCTAATCCTTTAAAACTATGGTTTATTGTGATTCTTTCGCTATGCTAGCTTAAATACTTTTTGGGACATAGGAGTGTTATCCCCTTAATTTCTTAATGACTAAATGATTTTTATTTTGTTAGGATAATCTTACTATGATAATTCTACTTATGTTATGATTGCCTTTAGTTCTTTCTAGCTCCATATTATCAGCATGATTTAGAGTTTTTGTGGTATGGACTGAAAAGTGATTTGCGAAAACTTGGAACCCTAAAATTGAGATTTAAGAATTAATCGTAAAAAATTAGGTTTATTCTTGTTTCTTGATTTTTGAAGTTTATTGCCATATTGATAATGTAATCTTGGATTGAGTTATTGAAATAAACATGATGATACTAAAAGAAATTAAGTATCGGATCGTTAGATAACCTTAAGTAGAACCTATGAAAATTAAAGTATAAAAGTATTTAGTTTTCACTTGAGATGATTGACTTCCGAAGTATTAGCTTCTGTGTTTATTTTTAACAAATTTGATCATCATCCTTATCCATGATCTCTAAGATCAGATGATATGCTGTAGTACATACTTGAGCACTAAGTTCCTTCACTTATGCTATGGCCCCAGTAAGAACTATACTGGACCATTAAGCACCAGGGACTAAATCAAGTTCAAATGAATGAAGCTGCTCCCTTAGTTGCCATAAGAAGCTACAATGTACTCAGCCTTAATCGTAGAATTTTGCCACTGTGGTTTGTCTAATGCTCTTCTAACACATAACACCACAACAAGGCAAAGAGCAAATCCTGGCTGTGATCAATAGTCATTAGACTGGAACAAAATATCAATGTACCCCTGTACACAAAATTCTTCCTGTCTATCATAGACTAGACTTCAATCCTTTATACTTCCCAAGTATATGTATAAGGATTGCTTTCACAGTTATCCAGTGTCGAACACTAGGATCTGATTGAAAGCTTACTGGCTATGCTCCAAGCATTTGCCACAAATGGTCTTGTGTATATTACTCAAAACATGATCCATCCTATACCCAATGTATTAGGATTATAGACCCATGTTATTACTCTCCAGCTGTGTCATAGGACACAACATCCTCATGAGAGTCAGACCATATCTCTCTGGAAGGTATCAATATTTGGAATCATCCAATATAAACCTCTCCAGAAACTCTTGGATGAACATAGATTGACTAGAGGGCAATGACTTTCTTGGATCTCTATCTATAGATCCTCATGCCTAGGATGTAGGCATCATTCCCTAGATCATTTTTCTCGAAATACATCTCAAGCCTTTTCTTCACCATGTGAAGAGCTGAGATGTCATTCCATGTGAGGAGAATATCATCAATCTTTTTGAACAAGAACTATTATGGTGCTCCTACCGATCTTCTCGTAAACACAGGCTCTTTTAACATGCTTGTATAAGATCATGCATAACTTTATGGCCATTATATGAAAACACTGGCTATTTCCATATGGATATCCTCTTCCAGACATCCAACAAGAAATGTAGTTTTTCATAACATGCCATAACAGAAAATGCAACAAGCAGATACCTAATGGACTTAAAACTCAGCTATTGGTGAAAAATTTCATCATTATCCAACCAGTGGTCTTGCCTGAAATTTCTGTTCACCAGCTTGCCTTTAAGGTAACAATATTACCTTCCATGTCTATCTTCCTAGAAGATATATTTACAGCCTGTGGGTATAACCCCTTTGGCGGCTCATCCAAGTCCCAGACTTGATCAGCAGACATGGAGTCCATTTTGGGTTCTCATGGCCCTTAGTCATTTCTTGGAATTTGGTCCACTGACCTCGTCCATTTCATCATAAGTCTTAGGTTCATCCCAGATGAAAAATTCGTCATGACTAGCATTTCGAATCCATCTAGACTTATGTCGTTCCTGTGTTACTTGAACCTCAGGTTGACTTTCAACCTGTATGTGAGATTTTGCTCTCCATCTGTGTCTAATTATATT
>JANTFE010014035.1:25432-37823 GCA_027562315.1 Costus pulverulentus | reverse complement strand
CTTCTTCATTGGCGCTTCTACTTTGGAAGTGGCGCAAGGGTTGAAGAAAGTGCACGAAGGCTTGGATCTTCTTCCCGAGGCTAGCACCGGGCGTGGAAGAAGAGGACTAGAGGCATCCGTGTGTGTGAGACTGCAGAGGGCGCAAGCTTGGGCGCCTATCACGACATCGACCTCATCTCGCTCTAAAGTATTTTCTAACTCATCGTGTCGACTCTCTTGCTTGCGATCTTCACTGGGTTTTTGGGACTGGCCTGTTTCGGGGATATTGCTTCCACTATGCAATGTATTTTGTAATCTCTATCTCTGAAAATTATAAAATATCCCCGGGATTTCCCAACACATAGAACATATTTGCAAATGAAAAAGAATAAGAGTTCTTATTTATTTCAAACTGAAATCCCTTCTTTGCCAAGCAAGGAATGGATAAAATGTTCTTAGTAAGCGAAGGTACATAATAGCAATTATCTAACTCTAACTGAAGTCCAGATGGCAAGAAGAGAGTCAAAACTCCTACAACAACAGCAGCTACCTGTGCCCCGTTTCCAACCCGTAGGTCAATCTCTCCAGGCCGGACTGATATACTTTTCTTGAGCCCCTGCATATTTGTACAAATATGAGCTCCACATGCGGTACCCAATACTCATGACATAGAAGTAGAAAGGTTGACTTCTATAACATAAATACCTGAGCTAGAAGCTAAGGCCAAGCCTTTCTTCTCCTCGTTCTGAAGTTGCTTGTAGTCCCTCCTCCAGTGACCCTGCTCGCCATAGTGGAAGCACCTCTGGTCCTTTGACTTCTTTGCCTTTTTCTTCAGTGCCTTGGTAGGACCCTTGGCATGTGCCTTACCCTTTTTCTTCATCTTCTTAGTCGTAGGGACCAAAAGAACAGAATTAGGTTTGGTCTTTACCATCTCACGCTCGGCTGTCTGGAGCATATTCATCAGTTCCTCCCGTGTGCACTCAATCCGGTTCATGTTGAAATTTATGATAAATGGACAGAAGCTAGGGGGCAGGGAATGTAGAATAAGTTCCACAACCAGCTCGTTATCTATGGCGTGTCCCAGCCTCCTGAGATGATCCACGTTCCCAATCAGCTTGAGAACATGGGGTCTGACTGGTGCACCCTCAGATAACTTACACCGAAAGACTGCTTTGGCGGTGTCAAATGTCTTAGTTCTAGCCTGAGCCTCGAACATCTATTTCAAATGAGTGATCATCTGAAAAGCGTTCTGCTCCTCATATTGCACCTGAAGTTCAGGTGCCATAGTGGCCAGCATGAGACATGCTACCTCCATAGAGTCATCCTGATGCTTTCTAAAAGCATCCCTATCTGCCGCTCGGGCATTAGGCGGAGGAGGCGCAGGAAGAGCCTGCTCTTGGACATACAACTTCTTCTAGAGTTTGAGGGCTATCCTCAAGTTCCGATGTCAGTCCATAAAGTTGGTTCCAACCAACTTATCCTTATCAAGGAGTGATCTCAGTGTCAATCCGTTATTGTTCGTTGCCATTGTTCTACAACAATCAAGAAATAGTAGATTAGTACTACTTCAAATCATTTAAACTGGACTTGTTTTAAATGATTATGGCTCCCACTATTTTAATCGAATTGACAACTCACAAAGTCAATCGGGAAGTTTAAGACTTCCTAGTGAGATGGGATCTTTATTCCACATGAGGCTTCGCGTCCCACGAGGGTGGGATGAGATGTACAAAGTTACCCATGCTTCCTAAGGTGGGCACGCCGGCTGATTGCTCCAAGCAATTCCTCTTATTGAGACAGTGTAGGCATTTCATGTCTAGCGAGAGCTAGATACAGCATGAAACCCTAACCTCTCAACGACGCCTCAAGAGTTTCATCATGTGCCCAGCACATATGGAATTCTAGTCAAGTCCATTCCTAACCGTTATGCCCAGGGCCAATGAGTTTCCTTACGAAGGGGCGTCCAGTCTAAAACTGGACTAGGGAAACCATTCCCATAAAGCATTTGCTAAAGATAAGTGGGTGTGTCCCATGAGGGTGGGAAACAGTTCACAACACCACTGATCGATAGCTTAGTGAGGGCTACGCGTTAGAAAGCTGCTAGACTTGATATTTGTTTGTGAGGGTTTTTTATGTCTCATTAGTTTTATCTTATGTCTAGCATTGCAGGCATGCAATCTTATAGTGATAACATAACGATAAAAACAACTCAGGCATGCTTTAGCAGATATGTATGAAAACAGTAAAAGAATGATGAGATCATAGCCTATTCAAGACATTGAACCAACCCATGCCAAAAGGAGGTTCAATTCTTGACCTAGGACTCAAGCCCCTAAAACTAGACCTAGCCTAGCCGACCTCTAGCTTGGTCTTCAAGGTTGGCTCCAAGGTCCTTCTCACCATGGTTTAGCTCTCAAACCCTAGAGGTAGTTCTAGGGAAACCCTAGAAGTACCCTCATAGGTTCGGCCAATGCCATGGGCTTCCTCCAAGGGTGATGCGCCACTATGTAAGGGCCAAGAGACATAACACACAAGCCCTAAGGCTCAGTCAAGTCTAACTTGCGCCACTCACCATGCGCCATCAATGAAGGGTGCTTCTTGCGCCACCAAGCAAGGTGCGCAAACAAGCATGCATGCGCCAATTCTTCAAGTGATATGCGCCACCCTAATCTTTATCTTAGTTAAAAGCAAAAGGAAAAGCGGCACGCAGGCCTCACAAGAGTACATCACAGGTATGCAAAGGGCCTTGACTCATGATCACAACATTATGCACAAGTAAGGTATCTATACATGAAATTCTACATGCTCATGAAAAACATAAAATCTGAAATTTTACTTTTTCATAAAATTAGTCTCTTTTCCTCATCTTCTTTTCACAAATCTCTTGGTTATTCGCAATTAATTTTCATGATGATTTCAAAGATCCTCTCGGCTAGTAATTTTGTCAGATCAAGAGACCCGGCCAGTCTGAAGACACAATGCCCGTCCTACTTGACAAAACCATGTACGCCTTTGATCCTTAAATCATACAAGAAAAATAACCCAAAAAATCCAAAAGATATTGAAAAGATAATAGAAACAAAAAACCCTAATTTTTCCTACTTTAGAAAAATTGTTTGCCATGTGATCATGCAATTTGCGAAAATTAAGATATGACATGTGAGCATGGAAAAGCATGAAAATACATCGTTCGAGTCTCGCAAGTCCCTCTGATACCATTGTTGGGAAACCCCGGGGATATTTTACAATCTTCAGAGATAGAAATTACACAAATACATTGCACAGCAGAACCAATATCCCCGAAATGAGCCAGTCCCAAAAACCCAGTGAAGATCGCATGCGAGGGAGTCGACACGATGAGATAAAATATACCTTACAACAAGATGAGGCCGATGTCGAGGTAGGCGCCCAAGCGTGCGCCCTCTGCAGTCTCACACACACAGATGCCACGAGTACTCTTCTTCCACGTCCGGTGCTAGCCTCGGGAAGAAGATCCAAGCCTTGTATTACCATCTTCAAGTTGCGCCACCCTCCAAGAGTATGCGCCAAGGATGAAGAAGGATGGGAAGAGGAAAGCCGCCACTCTCTCAAGCCCTTCTTGCGCCAAGAGAAGAAGGAGAGGAAGAAGAACACTTGCGGCTAGGGTTTGAAGGAAGATGCGCCTCTTTCCTTTGCTCTCGCCTCTCTATGTGTTCTCATGCCTCCAAGGAGTAGAATACATGAGAGGGGGCGTCAAGGGCCTCTTATAAAGAGCAAGGGGCGGTTTGGGTTAGGAGTAGGCGCATAATGAAGCAACTTTGGCCTCCCTAACCCCATTATACCCCTTAGGCGCCAATGAGGTTGGATCTCTCCCCATTATACCCCGTAGGCACCAATGGGGATGTTATTGGGCCTCATTGGTTAATGAGCGAGCCCATACTTCATTGAATGGGTTGATTAAGCAATTGGATCCAATCCAATGCAACCCAAATCCAAATGTGACCTAACCATAGTGAAATTCGGGTCAACCTACCAAAAGTGAAGTCTTGCTCCAATAACATTCTTCCATCTCATTAGGCCCATCGGCGGCGCTGATGAAATCTTCCTAATAGATCCAAGTTATCTAATAACTCGATCATAAGGCTTCCCGATCAATACGAGAACTCGAGTATCAAGGTGTGCGACCCTGCAAGTTCCTATTATGCTGGCAGTGCTGACGAAAGGTCACCACAAGCAGTGAGTGGCACCTAGCAGTGCATCACTGCTACCCAGGTCCTTGGAATGGATATCGACATCGATATCCCCATCATCGCAACTAGGTACAGATGCATTCTAGTCTCTTTGCCAAACTAATATCCGATTGGACAAGTGTGTCACCACTTGTTTTCATCCAATCTCATGGTTATGACTAAATCAGGTCTCACCTGGGTATGGTCATACACTTTCAGTCATAGAACCATAGAGGAGCTCTATGGATACCAAGCTTCCCTTAGGAAGGGCAAATCCTCTGTCTGTCCATTGACCTTCTCATATGGGTCGTGACATACTCAATGACAACCGTTATTACCTCCGAACTACGGTGAGGTGTTAGGTTGTATCAAAGCATATCCCTAACCATATAGAATGGTCAATGACCTCAAGTCAAGGGATCAATGCATTTTCTATAGCTTGTGAGGATAACTTGTGAAACCAAGTCATTGCCTCACAGTGGGTCGGTCAAGTATATCCACCACTGATATACCCATATGTATGCATTAGCACCTTGTGCCTAACCAGCCCATATACCAGTCTCACAAGTACCAGAGTTGTCCCATATCCACTCTGGTACATCGACTGGGGGCGATCATTTGAGCATAGATCCAATCTGTCTCCAGGGACACTATCATGTAAGTACATAATCGCAGATGTAGACAAACATTGATAATGACAATGCCAGAATGATATATATAAATATCAAAGTCAAGTAGTACAATAATGGACCAAAACTAGGTCCTAGGGCATATACACCAACAATGCGTCACTGGAGTAGCATCTACCTCGTCTTGGAAGCAAGTTCCTCTGCCTACATCACCCACATCGTAGTAGGGAGGATTGGGTGATGTCAGCTTCGCCAACTTCACCCATGTCGGATTAGTAGAAGGCTCCTCCGCCTCTTCGCCTTTGTTGGAGCAAGCTTGTGCATTGTTGGAGCGGCCTCCTATTTTGTCCACAAGTGCACAGATACTTCAAAGTAATAAAAAATATCGATTCCACAGTGACCTGCATGTTAAGTACCAAATTGTTGCATTCTTACTAGCTAAGCAATCGATTATAATGCAAGTGAATGATAGAAAGAACACAAAATCGGAGAGAAACTGGGACTAGGGTTTCATCCACCTTAATTTCAATGACTAGATGTGAATAAAAGGTCGTTAGTCTAATTTTATCAGGATAAAGATATAATTTATTTCATAAAAGGATCATCTCACTTTCGTGCAGACGATCATCCAGGGACCAGTCCTCGCTTCCGCGCAAGATCTATCCCATGTTGAAAATAAGTAAATCATCAATCAAAGAACTCAGGATCACTTTCGTGTAGCTGAATTCTTAGTTGATTATCTTAAGTGGAATCTCAATGATCACTTTCGTGCATTCGAGTCTCAACACAGGTTCTACTTATGGTTCTCCAACGTTCCAATCCTCACTTTCGCACAAGATCTTCATGTTTAACAAAATAACTTAATCCAAGATTCAAATTATTAAACATGACAATAATTTTTCTACAAATTCTCCCCACAATATATCTTTCATAAGAAGAGCACTAAGACAATGAGGTTGATCATGACATTGATAATAACATAACCTCAGTCAATGAATATACCAATTGTCATAGGACATAAGTATAACATTGATAATGAGATTTTTAGGGCTAGGCCATAAGTTCCATATAATGTGCTAGTGTTCATACCATGAGTTCAAAGCCACAAGTTAAGGCATAGGGAAACCGATTTCACATAGATCAGGTTGCTCCCAAAATAAATTGAAGCTCAAAGCACAATACAACTTTAGTGGTAAGCAATTAACCAAACATAATAGATTTATATACTCAGATTGCAACATGTAATTTAAGTCAAATACCTAACCAAAACTAGTCATTATGGTAGTCAAAATGAAGCTTTTCGAGTCTAGGTTCCAATGAAGCCGATTGGACAAGATTTCGAGCTGTAGTCAGTGAGATATGGGGTTTCGAACATAGAAAGGTCTGCTTGTTAGATTTTCAGAAAAACAGATTCATATATCATATTTGCAACACATGTTTCAGACCGAGTAAGTAACCTAAAATAGGCAATATGATATTCAAAATGAAGCTATTTGAATCTACTTTCCAATAGAACTGAATTCTTCGGATTTAGAGTTATAGCCAAGGAGGTATGGGTGTTCAAACATAGGAAGGTCAGGATTTCAGATTTCCAGAAAACATATTCGTAAATCAGAATTGTGACATATATTTCAGATCAAATAACTCACCAAAAATAGGCGATATAGTAGTCAATACGAAGCCCTTCAAGTCTATATTCCAATAAAACTGGTTTGACAAGATTTCGAGCTATAGCTAGGGAGATATAAGGGTACGAACACATAAAGGTCGAAATCCAAATTTCTAGAAAACTGATTTTATACAGCTAGATAATAATACCGATTGAAACACGAATACAGCTCGGATATGGTCAATATCACATTAAAATTAAAGCTGAATGAATCTAGTTTCATACAAAATTTGTTTCATGGGATTTGAATCTATAGATCATGAGATATTGAGGTTAAGGAAGAGCAAGGTCAGGCAGGCGACTACAATCTCAGCAGAACCAATATTTCATAATCATCATGCATTTTCATATTCGATTCCATAGAACAGAACACAAGATCTGATATCCAAATCGAAATCACAAGACATAAGGAATTGGAGATATCTAGGATATGAAGGGAAGAACCAGATTTTATCAAAACAAAGAGCAAGGTTACTTGCCTAAAGGTGTTGAAACTCCTCCTCCAATCCCTTCCTCTTGATGGCGGCTGAACTAGGGCTTCTCCCAATAAAAGCATGACCAGCCCCCTTCACGATTTTGCTTTACCAAAATATCACTCTCCAAGTCTTAGTTGGTAAGTTGTTTCCAAAAATACCCTTTAAGACTCCAACAAAAAGATTTAAGCCCATAATACCAAGATACCATACTCACCCTACAAAAATTTCAAGATTTCAAGCATGCTTAAATGACCCAAGTAATATTATTTACCAAATTTATTATTTGCATACCATCATAAGGGGTTCATAAATTTTTAGGGTATTACAATGAGTCAGTTTGCGAACCCTAAAGGCACCATCCAGAAAAACCCTAGATCCCCTTTTGGTTCGGCCAGCCTGAGTCTTCCCCATGAGCTACCTCGCAAACCCCAGGCTCCTCCTAGGGTTCAGCTAACTCATATCTCCACCAAGAAGCTAGCATGCAAATCCTAGGCTCCTCCTAGGATTCGGCCAAACATCCATGTGCCATGCTCTCTTGGTACCTCACCTCTTTGCTTGCTACACCACATCCCTTGCTAGGTGCGCCGCCTAGAGGTGCGCCTCCTTTGCTTGGATGTGCCATCAAGAGTCCTTGGTGCTCAATCTCCCTTCATCAGCCAATGAACTAAAGAAACATCTAACGGGTCTTCAAGTTCTTGGTTAATGATAGAAGATCAGCCCCTTTGCAAGCTTTGAGCGCCAATCCTCTTCCTCAACCCTTGAACCTCTATGGGCCACCTAGGAAAACCTAGGATGCACCATGGTTCAGTTAAGGAATAAGACCAGCCCCCTTAGATTGCTTTTCCTTCATTATCAGCCCTTGAACCCATGTATGCACCACTAGGAGACCTAGAAGCCATGACGGTTCGGTAGAGGATGAAGATCAGCCCCCTTACTTGACTAGGTTGCACCATCACCTTATCCATCCATCATCCCTTTAGTGAACCAACTAGGCAACCCTAGAAGACACTCAAGGTTAGGTCAAATGAGGGGATGCGCCACCTTGGGAGGTGAGGTGTGCCAACCCTAACCCTAGCTGCCACCCCCTTTAGATGCGCCCCTAGGTTTAACCCTATAAGCCACCCTAGGGTTTGGCTAGGTCATGGGTTGCGCCACCTTGAGAGATGCGCAAGGGAGAGAGAGAGAAACGCCACGATGTCTTCAAAATCTTCAAATTTAAATTACAATACATATTTGAAAAACAAAACTGAAAGTTAGCATGCAGGCCTCACATTAATACATCACAGGCATGACAATAGGGCATGACTTTGATCACAACATAAATGCATAAAGAGAACTACTCATGCGATTCTACAAGCTATGAAAAATCAACAAGTAATCACTTTTCATTTGGCATAAAACCCTTTTAATTAATTTTCAGTGACTCTATATCATCCTTCTATATCGTCTTGCCCCTCTCAGGAGTCTACAAAGGGTAGCTGCCCCTTGCAATCCTTACCCCATAGAGATTAGGACAATCACCTAGTCCATGCCCCAATAATCTCCTATGGGTCTTGCGCCATGGGTCTATCCCATGAGCGCAAGGAGGGGTAAATTCTTCCACATAGGGTGTATCCCAAATGTGAAGAAAACAAAACTAGAAGACGATTAAGAGGCAAAAATTAAAAGAAATTAATTTTTCAACAGAAAAATCATGACATAAAATTTTTGAAAACAATTTTCATGACATGGGATAGGCGCATGTAGAAAAGACACCTTTGGGCCTCGTAAGATTCCTCTAATACCACTGTTGGGAATCCCCAGACCTTATAAAACTGCGACAAAGTACAAGTACAACTTTGTCCTTTTGCCAACTGATGTCCAGATTGGGCAAGTTTGTCACACTTGTTAATCCCAATATTATGGCATGACTAAATTAGGTTATCATCTAGTTGACATAACCATACCTACTGAAGTCATCAGTGACGGTAATGAAGTAGCTGTGTCCTCCTCTGGCATGTTTATTGAATGGCCCACACACATCCGTATGTATGAGATCCAACAAACCTTGTGCCCTCTCACCAGTTTTGCACAAGGGTGCCTTTGTTATTTTCCCTAATAAACAAGGCTCACATGTATCAAATTCCTCTAAGGAACTTGAATCTAACAATCCATTTGCATGAAGTTGTTTAATGCGATCCTTGTTTATGTGGGCCAATCGACAATGCCACAGGAAGACACCAACTGAACCGCTCAGTTTGGTCCTCTTACTATTTACGTTACATATAGAACTATTCATTTCCAAGACATATAAGCCATTGCACAATGTACCTTTCCCATAGAACATATTTGCAAATGAAAAAGAACAGGAGTTCTCCTTTATTTCAAATATAAAACCTTTCCTTGCTAAGCAAGGAATAGATATAATGTTTTTGGTTAATGAAGGTACATAATAGGAATTCTCTAGTTCTAATTGAAGTCCTGAAGGGAGGGAGAGTGTCAAAACTCCTACAGCAACTGTAGCAACTTGTGCTTCATTTCCTACTCATAGGTCAATCTCTCCAACCCATACCAATCTACTCTTCTTAAGCCTCTGCATATTTATACAAATATGAGCTCCACATGCGGTATCCAATACCTATGATATACAAGTAGAAAGGTTGACTTCGGTAACATAAATACTTGAGCTAGAAGTTAAGGCCAAGCCTTTCTTCTCCTCATTCTGAAGCTGCTTGTAGTCCCTTCTCCAGTGGTCCTACTCGCCACAGTGGAAGCACCTATGGTCCTTCGACTTCTTTGCCCTTTTCTTCAGTGCCTAGGTAGGACATTTGACATTGCCCTTAGCACGTGTCTTTCCCTTCTTCTTTATCTTCTTGGTCGCAGGGACCAAAAGAACAGAATTTGGTTTGGTCTTACCCATTTCACGTTCGGCTGTTTGGAGCATATTTAGTAGTTCTTCCCTCATGCATTCAATCTGGTTCATGTTGAAGTTTATAATAAACAGACTGAAGCTAGGGGGCAAGGACTGCAGAATAAGATCCACAACTAGCTCGTTGTCCATAGTGTGTCCTAGTCTCCTGAGATGATCCACATTCTCAATCAACTTGAGAACATGGGGTCTCACTGGTGCACCTTCAGACAACTTGCACCAAAAGTCTGCTTTGGTAGTGTCATATCTCTTAGTTCTAGCCTGAGCCTCGAACATTAATTTCAAATGAGTAATCATCTAAAAAGCGTTCTGCTCCTCATATTGCACCTGAAGTTCAGGTGCCATGGTGGCTAGCATGAGACATGCTACCTCCAAAGAGTCATCCTGATGCTTTCTAAAAGCATCCCTATCTCCCGCTCGGGCATTAGGCATAGGAGTTGCAGGAAGAGGTTTCTCGAGGACATATAAATTCTTCTCGAGCTTGAGGGCTAGCCTCAAGTTCCGATGCCAGTCCATAAAGTTGGATCCAACTAACTTATCTTTGTCTAAAAGAGATCGCAGTGTCAATCCGCCAGTGTTCACAGCCATTGTTCTACAACAACCAAGAAATAGCATATTAGTACTACTTTAAGTCATTTAAACTGGACTTGTTTTAAATGACTATGGCTCCCACTATTTTAATCGAATTGACAACCCACAAAGTCAATCGGGAAATATAAGATTTCCTAATGAGATGGGATCCTTATTCCACATGAGGCTTCGCATCCCACGAGGGTGGGATGAGATGCACAAAGTGACCCATGCTTCCTAAGGTGGGCACGCCAGCCGATTGCTCCAAGAAATTCCCCTTATTGGGACAGTCTAGGCATCTCATGTCTAGCAAGGGCTGGATACAACATGAAACCCTAACCTCTCAATGATGCCTCTAGAGTTTCATTATGTGCACACATGAAAATCTAGTCAAGTCCATTCCTAATCGTTATGCCCAGGGCCAACGAGTTTCCCTACGAAGGCACACTCGGTTAAAACGGACTGGGGAAACCATTGCCACCACACACCTTCTAAAGATAAGTGGGTGGTGTGTCCCACGAGCGTGGAAAAGTTCATAACACTACTGATCGATAGTTTGATGAGGGCTACGCATTAGAAGGCTACTAGACTTGATATTTGATTAAGGGTTTTTGAAGTCTCATCATCTTAGTTTTATCTTATGTCTAATATTACAGGCATGCAATCCTATAGTGATAACATAATGATGAAACATCACAGGCATGCTTTAGCAGATAAGGAAAGCAGTAAAGGATGATGTGATCATAGCCTATTCAAGACATTGAACCGACCCATGCCAAAGGGGTTCAACTCTTGACCTAGGATTCAAGCCCCAAAGACAAGACCTAACCTAGCCGACCTCTAGAGATGGTCTTCAAGGTTGGCTCTAAGGTCTTTCAAGGGTGAATCCGCGACCTTGCAAGTGCCAAGAACCTAAGGCTCAGCCATGCTATTCTTGCGCCACCAAGCAAGGATGTGCCACCAAGCATATGCCAAGTATTAAGTTGAGTGCGCCCCCTAATCTTCATCTTGAATTTTACAAAATAAAAGAAAACGATGGCACGCAGGCCGCACAAGGATACATCACAGGCATGCAAAGGGCTTGACATATGATCACAACACCATGAACAAACAAGACACTTACTCATGCAATTCTACATGCTCATGAAAAACATAAAATCAGAAATTTTACTTTTTCATAAAACAAGTCTCCTTTCCTCATCTTCCTTTCACAAATCTTTTGGTTATTTGCGATTAGTCTTTCATGATGATTTTATGGATCCTTTTCGGCTGGCAATTTTGTCAGATCATGAGACTCGGCCAGTCCGAACACACAATGCCCGTCCTACTTGACAAAACTACGTGCGCCTTTGATCTTAAATCAATCAAGAAAAATAACCCAAAAATCCAAAAGAGATTGAAAAGAAGGATAGGAATAAGAAACTTAATTTTTCTAATTTAAGAAAAATATGCGCCATATCAATATGTAATTTGTAAAAAAATAAAATATGGCATGTGAGCATGAATAAAACATCGTTCAAGGCTCGCAAGTCGCTCTGATACCACTGTTGGGAAACCCCGGGGATATTTTACAATTTTTCAGAGATAGACATTACAAATACATTGCACAACGGAAGCAATATCCCCGAAACAGGCCAGTCCCAAAAACCCAAAGAAGATCGTCAAGCGAGGGGGTCGACACGATGTGATAGAAAGTACCTTAGAGCAAGATGAGAAGCTGATGTCGAGGTAGGCGCCTACCTCGACATCTGGTAGGCTGTCCCAGCCAATCGCCAACCTGTGCGATTCCCCTTCATCTGGGCAATCCAGCAGACTGTGCCAACTGAGTTGGTACAACACAATCCCTGACCCCACAGATGGCTGCCCCCATGTGCTACCATATGCGCCACATATGTAGCCTACATGGTCAAGCTGACCCGACCTACTCCCTGGACCACCACGTGCTATGCTGA
>JANTFE010014021.1:0-13838 GCA_027562315.1 Costus pulverulentus | reverse complement strand
GATATACGATTAGGGACACCTTGGCATTTTGCTAGCACAAGAGTTGCGCAAGGAGGCAAGCCATCTCTCTTCTTGTGTGCGGCAACTTTGGAGGAGACCCCTTTCGATGTTTGCTTCCAAGTCATCACCTTCCTCATGGCACTGGTATGAATCTCATTTGATTTATACAATCTCAAGCGTTGATCATATGTACTTGCATTCGATCTTTTGAAACCCTAGATTCCGCTATAAAACTTTTTGCGCGACCTATTAGGGTTTCGCCCCCCTTAGATTTAGGGGACTTTCAGTTGAGGGAATAGGGTTTAAAGCCCTTGTATTGAAAACTTTGCACTATGTCTACCTCTTATGAAAATCAAAATCTAGCTTGTTAGCGTGTGTTCTTAACTTAGTTTAGTTTAGTGTCAATACTTCATCCTTCATCTTCAGCTGAGAGCCTTCCTTCTCCTCCCTCACGTAAGTCTTCTTGAAGCACTTGTTGTGTGGTGTTGGCGTGAGCTCCTTGAAGGCTTGGAACCATGAAGGAACTTGAAGAACTCGGCATGGAGCTTGATGACCTGATCAAGACCCATTCTAAGGACACCCTTGTTTCTAGTTAAAAGGGGACTTGTGTGGGATTGTATACTCCCTCCCCTTGCATCTTAATCTGTAAAGTCAATTAATTACCCATCTTATAACCTCATCGCCCAAAGTCAGAAGCAGCGGGAGCATGAAATTCAGAGAAAGGGGTCTTGGCCCCCTTCCCTAAAGGGGGCCGTAGGTACATTCTTCACCGAGTAGTGTAAGACTTCCTAAGGTTGCATGCTATATCTGCCCTGGTTTGTGCTTAATATCGAATACTGTTCCATTGCCTACTATAGTTTACTGTCTTTAAATTCCTGTTTGCGCAAGCTTAAACCTCCCGTTAGAGCTACATACCTTAGGTCCGATCATTGGGGTTCCGCCCTTCTTCAGTGGTATCAGAGGAACCCTAAGGTGCTGTTTTGTTTACGTAACAATTTTCTAAATTTCTCTGTTCTTCTGGAGTTTTCTGTGTGTTGAATCTGTTTGCAATATTGGCTGAGTTTCTGCGTTTCTGTGCTTACTGACTCTAGAGATTTCTGAGTTTTGCTACTGAAAGTTTTTCTGAAGTTCTCGGTTCTTTGTTAGCTATCTACTGAAGTTTAATCTAGGGAGTTTTAAACAGTTTTTGAATCTTTTCTCGGATTGCTCAAAGGTGTTTGCTGAAATTTCTAAACGGTTCTCGTTAAGTTTGGATTTGGATTTGTTTATGAATTTCTGAACTAAGAGGACCCTTGAGCTATCTAATTCATAGATAGTATCCCGGTCTTCTGATTGTACTAGTTTCGGGCACAACTGATTAAATTGCTGTGGCCGAGGGCTGTGACTTACTGAAGTTGAAATTTCACTACTGTTCATTACCAAATTGAATTCTCAATCTGTGATTGTTCGAACCTGAGAGTTTAGAGGCTATCTAATATCATAGATAACACTCTGATTCTCTGAACGTGTGCCCACAGCCTCAAAGTCCACAGCCGAATAGTTGCTGCGGGATTTGAGAGCTGCACAAAGCTGAGTTTGATCTCGCTACTGTAGCTTGCCGTTTTCTATTTTTGAAGCTGTTTTGGATTCTGCTTGCTGTCTAGTTTCGTGAATATCTTTTATAGCTCCCAAACCTGCAGTCTATTCAACTAATAGATAGATCTGAGGTTCTCTAATTGCATAAGGTTGGCACAACAAGTTAGTGCTGTGACCAAGAGTGCAAGTCACTGCAGCTAAGAAATCCGATTACTGTTCTTACCAGATTTTACTTTAGCTTACAATTGTGTAGTTTTGAAGGATTAGACAATAGATACCCCTTTGCTCCTATTCACATGTGACCATACCTTCCGATCCCACAGCAGATTAGTGCCATTGGGATTTTAAGGATTGGAGAAAGCCGAGAGCATTTCTTCTTGCATTTACTGTTCACTGCCGACTTCTGTTTTAATTTTCTAAACTGAGCTTTATTTCTTTAAAATGGTGAATATGAGAGCTAGGTCTGGACAAGATACCATTGAGGGAGAAGGAACTTCCACAGAAAATATGACGAAACTAATTGAACTATTTATGAGTCGTATGGATAAAATGGAAGAGCAAAATATGATCCGTATGAATAGGATGGAGGAGCAAAATATGATCCGTATGGGTCAAATTCTAAACCAATAGACACAAACTCTGAGTCAAATTGTGAGCCAACATAATCCTATCCTAAACGCAGAACAACCATATCACCAATATCCTAGGAGAACTCCCGAAAATTCTTGGGGAGAGGGGCCTAGTCAAACTGAACCAAGATTAGGTAGGACTGAAACCCAACATGAACCTTACCATCACCCTAGAGTCCCAACCCCTAATGAACATAATCTGAATGAACCTTACCATCACCCTAGAGTCCCAAATGAACATAATCTGAATGGACCTTACCATCACCCTAGAGTCCCAACCCCTAATGAACATAATCTGAATGAACCTTACCATCACCATAGAGTCCTAGCCCCTAAAGAACCTAATCTGAATGAACTTTGTAGGGGGGCGGGTGGAGGAAGATATTTTTAAAAATTTAAGAATGAACCCATCCTTGTTTGATGAGAATGTTGATACACTGGGGTAGTAAGAATGGGAAACCCTTGTTGAGCAGTATTTTGAATGTCAAGCCATACCTGAAAGGAGTAAGGTGAAGTATGCCCGATTCCTATTTAGAGGGACTGCTTTGATATACTGGACCAGCCTAGAGAAACAGCTTGAGAGGAGAGGATTAGCACCCATCACCGATTGGATAGTGATGAAGTAGCGGTTAGGAGAGAAATATGTTTCCCCACACTATAGGCAGCGAACCTATAATCTGCTGACTAGGTAAACCCACGGTAATGACACAGTAAGGGAGTACACCAACAAGTTTGAAAATCTACTAATTAAGTGTAGTATAGATGAAGAACCATGGGTGACCATCGATAGGTACAAAACTGGGTTAAGGCTTGAAATAAGAAGAACTCTCATAGCTCGACCCACTGATAGTCTCTAGGAACTGTCCCAAATTGCCGGTGAGATAGAATATGAATTTCTGCATAATAGACACACTCAAAATATCCATAGAAATCAGGGAGCGACTGGTATGGTCCCATCCAAGACTACCTCTCCTACAACACCCTATCCCAGTGCCCCCCAGTCTAGTGTAGCCTATCCTAGAGTGCCCTATCCTAGTACGCCCCACCCTAGTGTGCCTAACCATGCTAAGGCTGCCCCGACCTCTGTTAAAGTCGCCTGATATAAGTGTTCCCAACCAGGTCACTTAGCCAAAGACTGTAGAACGAAGGCATAGCTTATAACTGAGGACCCAGTAGACCAGGGACCTGAAGACCTAGGTGATGAGATCTATACCCCAGGATATAATAGTGTGTATAACAGTGAGGAGGATCCTAGTGATACCATAGTAGGGATAGTAAGGTGCAGCCTCCTTAAAGATACCCAACCTGAGGATTGGAGGAGAACCAGTCTGTTCTATACTTACACCAAATGTCATGGTAAGGTATGCAAAATTGTAGTAGACAGTGGGAGTAGTTTAAATGTCATAGCTATAGGAGTTGTCACTAAGTTCGGGCTAAACTTAGAAGATCATCCTAAGCCATATAGCATTTCTTGGGTGAACCAAACCAGCGTACCCATTACCCATAGATGTGTTGTACCTTTACACTTAGCATCATTTCAAGGGAAGATCTGGTGTGATGTTACTCAAATGGATGTACCTGATGTCCTACTAGGAAGACCATGGCTGTATGACCTCGATGTAATCCATTATGGTAGGAGTAATACATACACTTTCAAGCATAACGGGAGGAAGATCACTCTAGTTCCCAGCCTACCCCGTGAGTTGAGGGCCTCACACACTAAGGGGAAAACCAATGAAGCACCCAAAGCCATTACTTTGCTAAGGACTCGACCTTTCTTAAAAGAGACACAAGAACTGAATCAAATATTCACTTTAGATATTAAGCCGGTTGAGAACACTTCAGTGAGTGAAATACCTCCTAAAGTGGGTAGATTGTTGGAGGAGTACAAGGAAATCACCCCTGCGGAGCTCCCTCCTGAGCGTGGCATTCAGCATGCCATTGACTTGGTTCCAGGGGCCACCCTTCCACATCTACCTCACTATCGCTTGAGTCCCATGGAGCACACTGAGCTCCGAAGGCAAGTGGATGAATTGTTAAGCAAGGGGCTGATTAGAGAAAGTTTAAGCCCATGTGCCGTTCCGGCCTTTCTGACTCCAAAGAAGGATGGTACTTGGCGCATGTGTATAGACTGTCGGGCCATCAACAAAATAACTGTCAAGTACCATTTTCCCATTCCCCGCCTTGATGATATGCTGGACATGATCGCTGGATCCACTTGGTTCTCCAAGTTGGATCTACGCAGCGGGTATCATCAGGTGAGGATTCGAGAGGGGGATGAGTGGAAGACGGCATTTAAGACTGCTGATGGACTCTATGAGTGGTTGGTGATGCCTTTTGGCCTCACCAATGCCCCTTCCACTTTCATTCAATTAATAAATCATGTGCTGAAACCCTACATAGGAAAATTTCTGGTTGTGTACATTGATGATATACTAATTTTTAGCAATAGCCAGGAAGACCATCTTGAGCACCTTCAAGCCCTATTAGACATTCTGAAACATGAAAAGCTGTTCCTTAATCTTAAGAAATGTGTGTTCATGGCCCAGGAGGTAGAGTTTCTTGGTTTCATTGTATCGGATACCGGACTTAAGGCTGACCCTGCTAAGATCCAAGCTATAGTAGACTGGCCCACACCTACTTTCATAAGTGAGATTAGGAGTTTCCATGGCCTAGCTGCTTTCTATAGGCGTTTTATTCAGGGATTTAGTACTATTATTGCGCCTATTACAAATTGTTTACAAAAGAAAAATTTTGAATGGACCCCAATGGTTGAAAAGGCTTTTCTGGATTTAAAGACTAAAATTACTACTGCTCCTGTCTTGAGATTGCCTGATTTTAGTAAAGTTTTTGTGGTAGATTGTGATGCCTCTGGGGTTGGAATAGGAGGTACTTTGAGTCAAGAGGGTCACGCTACAGCGTTCTTCAGTGAGAAATTAAATGATGTGAGGCAAAGGTATTCAACTTATGACAAAGAATTCTATGCTGTGATTCAATCATTAAAACACTGGAGGCATTATCTCATTCATAAAGAATTCATTTTGAATAGTGATCACCAAGCCTTAGTCTATTTGAACAGTCAAACCAAACTCAACCCTAGGCATGCTATGTGGGTGGAATTCTTACAGCAATATATATTTGTGTTAAAACATAAGTCTGGTACTCAAAACAAGGTAGCTGATGCCCTTAGTAGGAGAACTCTATTGTTAAACACTCTGCGGGTGACTGTAGGTGGATTTCAAAGATTAAAAGATGAATATTCTGTTTGTCCTGATTTTGGTAATATTTACAAAGAATTGGAAGCAAACCCTCATACCCATGCTGAATTCTTTATCAAGGATAATTATCTTTTTAAAGAGAATAGGTTGTGCATACCTAGGACATCCTTACGAGAGTTCTTAGCTTGGGAGATACATGGAGGAGGAGCGGTAGGGCATCATGGTAGGGACAAGACACAGATCCTAGTTGAGGAAAGATTCTATTGGCCCACTTTAGGAAGGGATGTACCTAGAGTGGTCGAGCATTGCATGACTTGTCAAATTTCTAAGACTCAGAAGCATAATACAGGTCTCTACACACCTTTACCCATACTGGAGGGGCCATGGCAGGATGTGAGCATGGACTTTGTGATAGGATTGCCACGCACTAGTTCCCGTCATGATTCTATATTTGTTGTGGTAGATCGGTTTTCAATAATGGCACACTTTACCCCTTGTAGTAATACTTCTGATGCTTCACATGTTGCTAGACTTTTCTTTAGGGATGTGGTTCATCTGCATGGGTTACCTCTCACCATTGTTTCTGATAGGGATACTAAATTTGTTAGTCATTTTTGGAAGACACTTTGGAAATTACTCGGAACTCAATTGAATTTTTCTACTGCTTACCACCCTCAGTCTGACGGGCAAACTGAGGTGGTCAATAGGTCCCTTGGTAATATTCTTATATGTCTTATGGGAGAGCACCTTGGAAATTGGGATAAACTGTTACCTACTATTGAGTTTGCCTTCAACAGCGCTGTTAACCGAACCACTAGGCTTATCCCTTTTCAAATCAACATAGGCTACCAACCTAGGAAACCCATTGATCTGGCTCCACTCCCCACTCCCTTCAAAACTTCACAATCTACATTGACTTTTGCCCAGCATATTTTGAAAATTCATAATGAAGTCAAGGACCATATAGCTAATACCACATTGAAATATCAAAATGCTGCTAATGAACATAGGAGGCATGTATCTTTCAAAGAAGGGGATTTGGTTATTTGTAGGAACAGGAAAGAGAGACTCCATGGAGGGAATAATAAACTACAAGCAAGAGGCATGGAGCCATTTATAATCAAGAAGAAGGTCAATGACAACGCATATGTATTGGACCTACCAGCAACCATGGATATTCATCCCACGGTGAATGTGAAAGACCTCACGCTCTACAAGGAACCACTGCCAATTGAAGCACCTAAGGCAAGCAAGGAAGTCAGCACCATTCTGGAGGAACAACAACATTTTACAAGGCAAGGAACAAAGAACTACTACCTGATACAATAGACGGATCACACAGAAAGTTGGATACCTAAGGAAGAAGTACAGATTCTCTTCCCAGATTTGCTACAGTCTTACAAGTTAAATTCTCTGGTGGATAATTCTCTCAACCCCGGGAAAGCTGATGCAGGGGAATCCAAAGCTCTATGACGGTCTAAACGCATCAAGAAGCCACCAATCAGATTTGGATATCAAGTTTAATTTCTTTTCAATGCATTTACACTTTACTTTGTGAACTCTTGTTGTTTGTTTTCAAGTTCTAGACTAGGATTAGCCTAGGGTTTTTATTTTCTTTTAAGTAATTTTACTTTCCTAGATTATGTAGTAGGTTGTCTCTAGCCTAGGATTTTATATGCACCTGTACTTGCACTACAAGGCACCCTGGTTCCTCAACAAGTCAACATCAAGTCAACTTCAATACCACATTAGCCTCAAGCCCACATCAAGCCCAAGTCAAAGATCAGCCACAAGCTCCAAGTCAACATCTCAGGATACGCCAACATCAATTCCAGTCAACTCTAGTCAGGTCAACATCCGAAAGCTGGCCAACGAATCAACTTCAGATAACTTCCCAAGGGCGCCTCTCCACTAGCCAATGACGAGCAAGTATTTCTATCCAGCTAAAGATGCCAACCACGGCACCTCTTCCCAACATGCGCATGTAGCTCCAGCCTAGCCATCTCCCCAATCCACACCTCCCACATGCAATTATATTCGACTGAAGCAAAGGCATCTCTCCACAAGCCAGCCAATCAACTCTCAACAAACCCATACAATGTCAATGCTTTTACCATTTCCATCCAACATTTCGACTACAGCCCCAACACATCACCGCCTATGCTATCCAATGAAAAGCTGAAGTTTGACATCTCATCCAAGCCATTCAGATTCAAACCAAGGAAGAAGAGCCGTTAGATGACTTGAAGACATTTTGTAACGTTGAGGGAATAGGGTTTAAAGCCCTTGTATTGAACCCTTTGCACTAAGTCTACCTCTTTTGAAAATCAAAATCCAGCTTGTTAGCGTGTGTTCTTAACTTAGTTTAGTTTATTGTCAATACTTCATCCATCATCTTCAGCCGAGAGCCTTCCTTCTCCTCCCTCACGTAAGTCTTCTTGAAGCACTTGTTGTGTGGTGTTGGTGTGAGCTCCTTGAAGGCTTAGAACCGCGAAGGAACTTGAAGCACTCGGCTTGGAGCTTGAAGACCTGATCAAGACCCATTCTAAGGACACCCTTGTTTCTAGTTTAAAGGGGACTTGTGTGGGATTGTATACTCCTTCCCCTTGCATCTTAATCTGTAAAGTCAATTAATTACCCATCTTATAACCTCATCGCCCAAAGTCAGAAGCAGCAGGAGCAGGGGGATTCAGAGAAAGGGGTCTTGGCCCCCTTCCCTAAAGGGGGCCGTAGGTACATTCTTCACCGAGTAGTGTAAGACTCCCTAAGGTTGCATGCTAGATCTGCCCTGGTTTGTGCTTAATACTGAATACTGTTCCATTGTCTACTGTAGTTTACCGTCTTTAAATTCCTGTTTGTGCATGCTTTAACCTCCCGTTAGAGCTACACACCTTAGGTCCGATCATTGGGGTTCCGCCCTTCTCCAACTCATAGGGTAGCCTAGGGTTTTATTTTCTTTTAAGTATTTTAATTTACTAGTTGATGTAATAGGTTATTTTGGCCTAGGACACAATGCACATGTAATTCACATACAAGAAACCCATGATCCCTCAACAATCAGCCCTCCAAATCAAGTCAACATCTGGTTACAAAGACCAGTCAACAATCCAAGTGAAAGTCATCAGATCAGCCACTTCTTCATGTCAATTCAACATCCATCAAAGACAAGTCAACCAAGCAAGTCACAACCGAATCTCTTCAAAGAACATTCAGCCACAAAGCTATTCAATTCAAGCACCTCTTCATAAGTGGCCAATGCATGACAAGCATGTATCCATCCACCAATCAAGTTCAACATCCACCAAGCGTGCACCAATGATCAAAGACACCTCTTCACAAGTAAACCAAAGCATGCCAAGCATGCTTCCATGCGCCAATCAACTTCCACCTCCACTAACAAGCACCAATGCATGCCAATTGATGAACTATTTGGCCCAAAGCATCCTCTACAGCACCATCCAAGTCTTGGTTACAAGGAAGACTTAACAAGCAAGTAAATACATCCTCCATCATCAATGCATGCAAGGAATTCAACCAATCCACTTGAAGCATGGCCCAAAGCACCCAATGAAAGTGATAAACCATCTATACCATCCAATTTCAAACCAAAGAAGGACAACCCAAGATCATGGCTTGAAGAAATGTCAACATTGAGAGAAAGGGAGTTTTTAAGCCCCTATAATTTACACTTCATCCTTTTGAGAAAAAAAAACAATATTTGGAAGCGTAAGCTTTGTGCTTGTGTGGTGCTTGTCACCGAATACCCTTCTCCTCCCCTTCTATTCCTCTAGTGACCAAAACTCCTCCTTCTTCTCTCTTTTTCTTCTCAACCAAAGTTTGCTTCCTCTTCTTGAAGATCCCTTGTGCCTTGACGCCATCGACAAGATGGTCTCCAACCATCTCCAATGTCAAGCCAAAGTGGAGAAGATTGAAGGCTTGATCAAGAACACCCCCACCCTGTTGGGAAACCCCATGGATATTTTACAATTTTCACAGAGGTTACATTACATGCACAGCAGAATAATATCCCCGAAATAGGCCGGTCACAAAAACCAAGTGAAGATCGTCTTGCGAGGGGGTTGACACGATGAGATAGAAAATACCTTAGGAGCAAGATGAAGCCGATGTCGAGGTAGGTGCCCAAGCATGCGCCCTCTTCAGTCACACACACACGGATGCCTTGAGCTCTCTTCTTCCTTGCCTAGTGCTTGCCTCGGGAAGAAGATCCAAGCCTTAGAATCCTCCTTTGATCACTTGTGCCACCTTCACTTGAAGTTGCGCCAAGGATGTGATGTGGATGATGAGTGCCGCCAAGCCTTAACCCCTCTTGCGCCAAGAGTAGATGATGAAGATGGCCTGTGGCTCTAAGGAGATGAAGTCGCCAAACACTCCTTCTACTTGCACCAAGGAAAGAGGAAGAAGTGAAGAGTGCTTGCGGCTAGGAGATGGAAGAAGTTGTTTGCGCCAATTGCTTGAAGCCCTCACCCTTTTCCCTAAACCTCTCTTCGTGACAAGTTTTTATTGGGCCTCATTGGGTAATGTGCAAGCCCAAACTTCATTATATGGTTTGATTAAGCAATTGGATCCAATCCAATGCAACCCTAATCCAAATGTGACCAACCATAGTCATTTTTTGGTCAAACTGCCAAAAATAAAGTTTGGCTCCAATAACTCTTTTCCATCTCATTAGGACCATTGGGGCTTACACAATCTCCCAAATAGATCTGAGTTATCCAATAACTCGATCATAAGGCTTCCCGATCAATACGAGAAATCAAGTATCAAGGTGTGCTGACCAAAGGTCTGTTGGTGTATATGCCCTAGGACCTAGCTTTGGTCAGCTTATGTACTACTTGACATTGATATTTATATATCATTCTGGCATTGTCATTATCATTGTCTGTCTACACCTACGATTGTGTACTTACATGATAATATCCCTGGAGACAGATTGGATCTGTGCTCAAATAATTATCCCCAGTCAATGTACCTTAGTGGATATGGGACAGCTATGTACTTGTGAGACTGGTATGTGGGCTGGTTAGGCACGTGGTGCTAACGCAGACACATGGGTATATCATGGGAGGATATACTGGATAGACCCGCTATGAGGCTATGACTTGGTGTCATGAGTTATCCTCATAGGTGATAGGAGATGCATTGATCCCTTGACTTGAGGTCATTGATCATTCTATATGGTTAGAGATTTGCTTTGATGCAACCTAACACCAAGCCGTAGTTGGGAGGTCATAATGGTTGTCATTGAGCATGTCATGACCCATATGAGAAGGTCAATGGACAGACATAGGATTTGCCCCTTCCTTAGGGAAGTATGATATCCATGGAGCTCCTCTATGGTTCTATGACTAAAAGTGTATGGCCATACCCAGGTAAGAACCTGATTTAGTCATAGCCATGTGATTGGATGAAAACAAGTGGTGACACACTTGTCCAATCGGATATCAGTTCGGCAAAGAGACTATAATGCATCTGTACCAAGTTGCGATGATGGGGATGTCGATGTCGATATCCATTCCAATGACCTGGGTAGCAGCGATGCACTGCTAGGTGCCACTCACTGTTTGTGGTGACCTTTGGTCAGCACTGCCAGCGTCAGAGGAACCTACAGGGTCGCACACCTTGATACTTGAGTTCTCATATTGATCGGGAAGCCTTATGATCGAGTTATTGGAAAACTCGGATCTAATAGGGACATTTCATCAGCGCCAATGGGCCTGATGAGATGGAAGAATGTTATTGGAGCCAAACTTCATTTTTGGCAGGTTGACCCATTTTTTGACCATGGTTGGTCACATTTGGATTAGGGTTGCATTGGATTGGATCCAAGTGCTTAATCAACCCATGTAATGGAGTTTGGGCTAGCTCATTATCCAGTGAGGCCCAATAATAAGTTCTTATGAAGAGATGAAAGGCTAAATGGGTATAATGGGGAGAAACATGAACCATTAAGCGCCTAGGGGCATAATGGGGTCATGTTGGCGCATTTGCTTCATTATGGAAGTAAAGGGTGCCTCGCCCTCCCTTCCTTGTATGGAATGAATGCCAATATAGCATTACTTGGGGCGCAAGGCAAGGCCTTGTCACACAAAGAAAGACATGGGCCCTAAAAGGAATGGTTGAATGAGAATTATGGAAATGTCTTGGAGACTTTCCTTGTCTCAATCCTTCTCATCCTAGCCGCCCACTTGTCTTGATCCTAGCCGTTCATAAATCGCCTCTTGCCCTATAAAAGATCACCTAGCCGAGCCCTCTTGAGATATATGATCAATCCTTGAAGGTGTGAACATTGAAGAGGGGCGAGTGCTAAGTGAAGAGGCATATCTTCCTTCCTCCACAACTGCAAGCTTTTCCTCCTTTCCTCTTGGTGCAAGGAGCTTTAGTGCTTGGCGGTTTGGGTAGTCTTCCTTCTGAACTTGGCGCATCCTCTCTCTTGGTGGCGCAAGTGAAGGAGAGCATCTCCCTAAGGCTTGGATCTTCTTCCCGAGGCTAGCACCGGGCGTGGAAGAAGAGAACTCAAGAGATCCGTATGTGTGAGACTGCAGAGGGCGCACACTTGGGCGCCTACGTCGGCATCACTCCAAATTGCTCTAAGGTATTTCCTAACCCATCATGTCGACTCCCTTGCTTGCGATCTTCACCGGCCTGTTTCGGGGACATTCTTCCGCTGTGCAATGTATGTCCATGACTTTGAAAAATTTGTAAAATGTCCCCGGGGTTTCCCAACAGTGGTATCAAAGCGACTTGCAAGACTCGAATGATGTTTTATGCTTTTCTTTCATGCTCACATGCCATATCTCTATTTTCATAAATAGCATGATGCATGGCAATCGATTTTTCTAAAAGTAGAAAAATTAAGGTTTCTTGTTTCTATCATCCTCTCAATCTCTTTTGGATTTTTGGACTATTTTTCTTGTTTGATTTAAAGATCAAAGGCGCACGTAATTTTGTCAAGTAGGACGGGCATTGTGTCTGCGGACTGGCCAAGTCTCTTGATCTGACAAAATTGCCAGCCGAAAGGATCTCTGAAATCATCATGAAAAATAAATCGCGATTAACCAAAAGATTTGTGATAAGAAGATGAGGAAAAGAAACTAGTTTTATGAAAAAATAAAATTTCAGATTTTATGTTTTTCATGAGCATGTAGAATTGCATGAGTAAATACCTTGATTGTGCATGATGTTGTGATCATTAGTCAAGCCACCTTTGCATGCCTGTGATGTATCCTTGTGAGGCCTGCGTGCCGCTTTTCTTTTAACTAAAAGGAAGATTAGGGTGGCGCATGTACTTGGAGCTTGGCACACCTTGGATGGTGGTGCAACAGGCCTCAAAGGAAGAGGCGCAAGCTTGCTTAGTGGCGCAAGTTAGGCATGGCCGAACCCTTGGGTTTGAGAGCTAGCCAACTTAGCTTCTTACATGATGGCGCATCCTCCTTGGATAAAGACCATGGCATTGGCCGAACCTTTGGGGTCCACCCTTAAGGTTTGAGAGCTAAACCATGAGAGAAGGACCTTGGAGCCAACCTTGAAGACCAAGCTAGAGGTCGGCTAGGCTAGGTCTAGTTTAGGGGCTTGAGTCCTATGTCAAGAGTTGAATCTCCTTTGGCATGGGTTGATTCAATGTCTTGAAAGGGCTTTGATCACATCATCCTTTACTACTTTCCCTATCTGCTAAAAGCATGCCTGTAATGTTTTATCGTTATGTTATCACTATAGGATTGCATGCCTGTATTGTTAGACATAAGATAAAACTGATGAGACCTCAAAAACTCTCACTTAAATATCAAGTCTAGTAGCCTTCTAATGCGTAGCCCTCATCAAGCTATCGATCAATGGTGTTGTGAATTGTTTCCCACCCTCATGGGACACACCCACTTATCTTTAGAAGGTGTGTGGCGACAATGATTTCCCCAGTCCAGTTTTAATCTGGGCGTGCCTTCCCAAGGAAACTCATTGGCCCTGGGCATGATGGTTAGGAATGGACTTGACTAGAAGTTCACATGTGCTGGGCATATGGTGAAAGTCTAGAGGCATCGTTGAGAGGTTCGGGTTTCATATTGTATCCAGCCCTCGCTAGACATGAAATGCCTAGACTATTTCAACAAGGGGAGTTGCTTGGAGCAACCAGCCGGCGCGCCCACCTTAGGAAACATGGGTTACTTTGTGCATCTCATCCCACCATCGTGGGACGCAAAGCCCCGTGTGAAATAAGGATCCCATCTCACTAAGAATTCTTAAACTTCCCGATTGACTTTGTGGGTTGTCAATTCGATTAAAATAGTGGGAGTCTTAATCATTTAAAACAAGTCCAGTTTAAATGATTTGAAGTAGTACTAATCTGCTGTTTCTTGGGTGTTGTGGAACAATGGCTACGAACACTGGCGGATTATCACTGCGA
>JANTFE010013986.1:16294-26518 GCA_027562315.1 Costus pulverulentus | reverse complement strand
AAGATAACAAAGTTGATCATATATTCATGCCACTATCGATCTTGTTCTTGAAACCCTAGAAAAGTTTTACATGCGCACACCCTTAGGGTTTCACCCCCTTCTTGGGGAGTTTTCAACCATGTAGTTACATTTCTAGGTTCCGCCACTTATGTATGGTAGATTAGTGCATGCAAATGATGTAATAGATTAGGTCAACTCCATTTTGGGACTCAAGCCAAGATCAGGTCTAGTTACATCAAGGAGGCATCAAGCTCAACCCAATCCATCTTGAAGAGCACCCTCAACAAATCCACCCAAGTTTCCACCATCCAAGTAAGCATCCATGTGGAGTTATTTGTCTTCATCCCCAACCGCTACTTTCCCTTGGGAGCAAAGAGAACCAAGCCAGCCACATATCAGCTTTCCTACAGCCCCAAAGAAGGAAGCACGCCAGCCCATCAAAGCAAAGAGCAGCCGGCAGTCCACCTTTACAAGTGCAGGTTGCTGCCCCCCTATTTATGGAGTTGTTTGCTGTTCTCGCCCCCCAAAGCCACCAGTAGATCAGCCTTTGCAGCAGCTCAGGATTCACCCTTGCCACTTGAAGAAACGCTCCAAGAGAGACTCTAGAAGACCAGTCAACAAATGGGGAAAACTCAGCCTTCTATGCGCCAGCTCATTGTACCGATTGCTTGTTGAAATGTTTGGCTTGCATATGCGCCAAAGGACCTGTTTCCTTGCTTGGCTTTGTTATTATAACCTTGTAACTTCTTGGACAAGAGGTAGAGTTGAACATTTTGAAAAAAACTCAGAAGTGTGTCTTCTAGTGGTGTGTGTCACCTCAACTCCCCCCCTCTTCCAAACCTTACCGAGAGCTCCCTTCCTCTTCCCCCCTTCAATCTTCTTCCACCACCTGCTCATGTCCTGAAGTTGGAAGCTCATACCCCCTTCTCCCATCAACTTTGAAGAGTCTTCAGCCCAAGAGGAGGAGCTGGGCCAAACCGTGGATCAAAATGGTGTTACCTACACCATGCCGAGACCAAGAAGCCACCCTAAGTTAGCTAAGTTCCTTCCTTACCTTGGTTGCTGTTCTTCTTGATGTTTTTGAGCACCCATCTGCACTCACATTGAATCCTCACAGGTGGCGCAAGGCCCTTGGAAAGCATGCCAAGCTCATCCCCCTCCTTTCCCCTTCTAAGCTAGTTAGTCCCTAATATGTTAGCAAGGGAATTTGGAGGTTAGCCTCCCCCTTGATTATTCTTGTAACTTGGCCTCTTAGTATTCTTTCAAACACTTACCCACGCATGTGTGGGAGTGTTGTAATGCCATGGTTGTAAGCTCATAGGGCCCTACTTCGTGTGTTCCACCATTGGACCGGTGAAGAACGGGAAGTTCGCCCTTTCTATTCTCAAAGGGCGCAAGGTGAGCCTCTCCCTTAGAGTAGTGTTGTTTCAAGCTCTAGAACGCATGCTAGGTTTCAAATTCAGTTTTATCAATTGTTTTAGACTTGCATGATAGGATTTACTTCAGTTTGTTACTCTCCTAGTTTCGGTTTTTACCTACAAAATACCAAACAAACTATTTTCAACTACGTTAGCATCAAGGGTTTCATTAATCTATACTTAACTAGCAAAATGTTTTCAAATCGCATTGTTTGAATGTTTGCATGCCTATCAACCCCATCAGAAATAAACAAAATCTTCTAAATCATTATTGCCTTGGCGCTCCGCATCAGTTACCCCTTCTCTCTTTCCATATTTGCATCTAGTAGAAATAAGTTATAGTGAACCTGGTAGTCCTAGGTTATGCATTACTTTCTAGGATGGTCTACTTGTTTTCTACAAATAAATTGGCAGGCTAAAGCCAGCTCAAGGGACTCTGAAGAAGCTTAAGCCAAGTGGAGTTCCAATTAAGGAAGGAAGCACTTCAACTAAAGACCTCAAGTTGAAGATGCACACATTGAATGCAACTCCACCTTTCCAAAACAAGCCTTGGCGCATCCACCACAACACCATTCTAAATCAAGCAATGGCGCCACCTATGAAGATGAATTCGAATTCAAGAGGAACCAGCCCACAAACTTGTCATTTTAGAGAGCTCTTCAATGTGCCTTATCATCAAGATCCACAAATCATGGGATTCCATCTAGATCCCCAATTTATGGAATCATCCTTGGAAGTTTTCCTAGCCGCCCAAGCACTTGAAGGAAAGTTTTCAAATTTCAAACAAATTCATTGTATGAAGATGCCTTATCATCCAAGCAAACAAGCAAGGAGCTCAATAGGAATTCGGCCCCATCGAAGAGCAAACCGAAGGATGACATTCAAAATTCAAATTCAACCACTAAGAAGGAAGTGTTTTATTAGAGCATTAATTTCTTCCTTCTCTTTGTAATTGCGCCTAGGGTGAAATGTCACCCTTGCCCATGGCTTGATCAGCCTATAAGATGTAATCCCTTTCTCATTGTCGAATTAGTTGCCTAGTTGAAGAAAATTGTGTTAGCATTGGTGCATGCGTCGCCTAAGAGCTTTCTATCTCCCCCCTCTCTAAAGGGCCGAGC
The DNA here is from genome assembly GCA_027562315.1 of Costus pulverulentus. Classification (NCBI taxonomy): domain Eukaryota; kingdom Viridiplantae; phylum Streptophyta; class Magnoliopsida; order Zingiberales; family Costaceae; genus Costus; species Costus pulverulentus. The sequence continues at coordinate 23,982 of JANTFE010013986.1, read as the reverse complement.
CCTTTCCCTTCTCCCCCTTCTTCTCAAAATCCTCCATGCAACCAACTCCTTGAAAGGCCTTTGAACACCCTTGGCGAGACTCTAAGGAAGCTTCATCAACCTTTGTCTCGACAAAGCAAGACAATTTCCTTGAAGGTTCCGTCATTCTCAGCCCACATGAAGGAGGACACCAAGAAGGCTTCTATTCGGCTAAGTTCTTTCCCATCTCCTTTCCCTAACTTTTAGAACTTGTGTCAAGTGCTTATTGTAGGGAGACGCAAGGTTTGGGAGGCCTATTCTAGGCGCAAGTTTCCTTTCTTCCCCTCTCCTCTCTTTAGTTAAAGTGTTAAGGGAATTTGTGAGGCCTAACCTCCCCCTTATATTTAATTTGTAATATGAATCCGTGGGTTGTGCAGATCCTGTTTGTCTTTGCTGGTGTGTAATGAAGCAACTCCTTCCATCAGAGAAGGATCGTTGAAGACCGGGATGACACGATCCTTCTATTCTCAAGGGTCGCACTGTGAGTTTTCCTTCTAGTCATTTCAATTCGTAGTTTAAGTGCTATTTCTTTTCGTAGTTTTAAAGTAACTTTGTTTCTATTTTTCTCTATTTATAAAATACAAAAATATTTTCCAACCTCGTTAGAAGTAATTTCGGTTTTTAATCTAAAAATACAAAAAAAATATTTTCACAAAGCGTTGTTTGCATGAACCCTTACTTTGTGAGTGATTCCCCCTCCATCAGCAGCCCCATGCCATGAAAATTGTTTTCGAAAATTTTATGCCATGATTTTTCTGTTGAAAAATTAATTTCTTTTAATTTTTGCCTCTTAATTGTCTTCTAGTTTAATTTTTTTCACATCTGGGATAGACCCTATGTGGAAGAATTTACTCCTCCTTGCGCTCATGGGATAGACCCAGGGCGCAAGACCCATAGGAGATTATCGGGGCATGGACTGGGTGATTGTCCTAATCTCTATGGGGTAAGGATTGCAAGGGGTGGCTACCCTTTGTAGACTTCTGAGAGGGGCGAGACAATGTAGACGGATGATATAGAGTCATTGAAAATTAATTGAAAGGGTTTTGTCAAAAATTAAAAGTGAATACTTGTTGATTTTTCATAGCATGTAGAATTGCATGAGTAATTGATTTGTGCATTTATGTTGTGATCAAAGTCAAGCCCTATTGCCATGCCTGTGATGTATCAATGTGAGGCCTGCGTGCCGACTTTCAATTTTGCATTTCAATTCTACATTGTAAATTGAATTGAAGGCTTTGATGACATATCGTGGCATTTTCTTCTCTCTCCTTTGTGCATCTCTCAGGGTGGCGCAACCCATGACCTAGTCAAACCCTAGGGTGGTTCTTAGGGTTACCTGGAGGCCATACAATGGGGGTTGACGGCTAGGGTTAGGGTTGGCACACCTCACCCCCCAAGGTGGTGCATCCCCTTATTTGACCTGACCTTGAGTGCCTTCTGGGGTTACCTAGTTGGTTCACTTAAGGGATGATGGATAGATAAGGAGATGGTGCAACCTAGTCAAGTAAGGGGGCTGATCTTATTCCTTAATTAAACCATGGTGCATCCTAGGTTTCCTAGGCGGCGCATATTGAGGTTCATGGATTGAGGAAGAGGATTGGTGCTCCAAGCTTGCAAAGGGGCTGATCTTCTATCAGTAGCCAAGAACTTGAAGGTCATTTGGATGCTTCTTAAGTTCATGGGTTGATGAAGGAAGATTGAGCACCAAGGATGCTTCCATGCAATGGGGGCGCACCTCTTCGTGGCGCACCTTGCAAGGGATGTAGTGTATCAAGCAAAGTGGTGAGATACCTAGAGGAGGTGGCGCATGGATGTTTGGCCGAACCCTAGGAGGAGCCTAGGGTTTGCGAGTTATCTTCCAGAAGGAGATATGAGTTGGCCGAATCCTAGGAGGAGCCTAGGATTCGCGAGCTAGCCCATGGAGAAGACTCAGGCTTGCCGAACGTAAAGGGGATCTAGGGTTTTTCTAGATCATGCCTTGGAGCTGAAGACCTAGGTGGTGCACCTCGGGGCCTTGGAGCAGAGCACTTAGGGCACTCAGGGATGAGCTGAGGACTTGTTGGCATGGGCCAATGGCTCATAGCCCTAGTGTTATGGCCCGACCTCCTTGGCTGCCTCAGTCGGCGCTCTGCCACCTTGGGCTGCCTTAGTCAAGGATCTGCCCCCTGGGGCTACCTCAGTCGGCAATCTGCCTCCTTGGGCCGGCCATAACACATCAAGACTAGGGCCTCGAATCCCAACATGGTTCCCCCCGTGCATATTTCGTCTATAGCGGGATTCGATCCCTATACATGACCCTCATGGATCATGACCCTTTAACCATTAGGCTGCAGCACAATGGTTAAAGGGTCATGACTCATGAGGGTCATGTCTAGGGGTCGAATCCTGCTGCAGAAGGAATATGCACTAGAGGAACCGGCCAGGATTCGGGTCCCTAGTCCTGACATGTTATGGTCGATCTAAGGCTGGCTAAGCAGCCCAAGGAGTCGAGAGCCAAGGGCTAAAGGCTGGGCAAGGGGGCTGCTGCCCAAGGAGCCAAGACATGAGGGCCGGGCCATAATAGGTAGTGCTAGGTGGCTAGGAATAGGTTTTATGGCTTGTTACCCAAGTTATGGGCTTTGACCTGTGGTGCCCAGACCACAAAAATCCTCGATAAACCATATCAAGTCTTGTTACTTAGCCTTCTAACGTGTAACCCTCGTCAAACTGTCGATCGATGGTGTTGTGCACTGTTTCCCACCCTCGTGGGACACACCCATCGATCTTCAGGAGGCGTGTGGTGATAATAATTTCCCTAGTCCTGTTAAAACTCTGGACGTGCCTTTCGCAAGGAAATTGTTGGCCTTGGGTATAACAGTTAGGTCGGACTTGACTAGGATTTTCATATGTGATGGTTCACATGATGAAATTTCTAGAGGCAACCTCAAGAGGTTAGGACTTTGTGCTGTATCCAGCCCTCACTGGACACAAAGTGCCTAAACGGTCTTGAGAAGGGGAATTGCCAAGTTACAATTGGCCGGTGAGCCTACCTCAGGAAGCATGCGTCACCTTGTGCAATACATCCCACTCTCGTTGGATGCAAGGCCGTGTACGAAATGAGGATCCCTTCTCACTAAGGAAGTCGGGCGACTTCTCGATCGATTTTTGAGGATTATCGATTCGAATAAAATAGTGAGAAATAATCATTTATAAAAGGCCAGAATAAATGATTGAATTGTGATACTGATTTGCTCTTGTTTGTGTTGTAGATGGCTTCTACAAGCAATAATAACAGCGGACTATCACTCCGTTCCGCCCTGGATAAGGAGAAGTTGACTGGAGTTAACTTCATGGACTGGTACCGACACTTGAGGATAGTCCTCATGTAGGAGAAGAAGTAGTTGTATGTCTTAGAGCAAGCACTTCCTCCTCAACCGTCATCCTCAGCCTGTACGGCTGAATGGGAAGCTTTTCGCAAGCATTATGATGACACCCTGGATATTGGCTGCCTTATGTTAGCCACAATATCGTTCGAGTTGTAGATGCAGTATGAGGATCAGAATGCATTTCAGATCATCACGCATCTAAAGCAACTGTTAGAGTCGCAGTCTAGAACATAAAGGTTTGAAACATCCAAGGCTGCTTTTTCAGTGCAAGATGCCTAAAGGTGCTCTAGTGGGACCACATGTACTCAAGTTGCTTGGGTACTTGTCGCATCTCACTAGACTAGGACACCCGATGGATCAAGATGTGGCTACGGATCTGATCTTGCAGTCGCTGCCTTCGAGTTATAGCTCTTTTTTCATTAACTTCAATATAAATAAAATTGTCTGTACTCACAAGGAGTTGCTAAAACTGTTGGAAATGACCGAGAAGGAAATGGACAAGTCCAAACCCAAGTCCGTTCTTATGGTCTCCAAGGACAGTAAGTAGCAGAAAAGGGGTAAGGGCAAGTCCAAGGCCAAGGCACTGAAGAAAGGCAGGGTGAGGGAGAACAAGTGCTTCAACTATGGCCAGGAGGGCCATTGGCGCAAAGACTGCAAACATCCTCATAAAGAGATGAAGAGAAGTAACCCTTCGTCTTCAGGCTCAAGTAATTTTGTTACCAAATCCTATATTGTCTATTTATATACATGGGTATTCTATACCGCATGGTGAGACTGATATTTGCAAAAATATGCAGGAGCTCCATAGAAATAGGACATGGATGATAGTAAGAAGATCTTGCTGGAGTATTGATGCTGCCGAGCTATTCTTTCATTTGTCATTAATAGGATTGTTTTATTTCTGCAAACATGTAATTGAAATTGTATCTATTCCTTGGGAGTAGAGTTTTTAGAATAAAAGGAATTTGGCATTCTTTTCATTTTCAAATCATTTGTCGTTACATTAAGCAAAATAATGGGGTAACAAAATAACTAAGGTGAATTTATGATGACACCAATATTTATAGTAAATTTTGTGCCATTTGATGGGTATTTTTGTGTCATATTCATACTCTTTTGCTCATTTTTATGCCTTACTTATCAAATATTATGGAATCTACACCTTTTCTGGTTTTTGATCATTTTTAGGTAAAAAGGCACGATTTTTAGGCGTCTTCAAGCAAATTCAAATGCATAGATGAATTCCCACCATCAAGAGAAGATCACATGTCAAATTTCACACAAATTGGAGTTTCAGACCAAAATACGGTAGGGTCGTAATCCAAATTACCGTACCGTGGTTTCACTGCACCAACAGAACAAACCACGGCATTGCCGTAATTTCTGAGCACTGTCATATTTTGGGATGATTTTGTACAGAAAGTTTCATATAAATTACGGCCCTGTCGTAATGAAAATCACGGGCTGTAATTTGGGTTCAAATTCGTACAGAAAGTTTCGCAAAAATTACAGCCCTGCCGTAATGAAAATTACGGGCCGTATTTCGAGTCAATTTTTCACTCAAGAAATTTGAAGAAAATATGGCACTGCCATAATGAATATTATGGCACCGTAATTCTGGGTAATTTCTATACCGAGAATTTCTGCTAAAATTACGGCACTGCTGTAATGGTTTTCACGGCCGTAATTGTAACCCAGACCCACGATTTTCATGGACTGTTTGAAGCCCGATTCTTGCGCGGATGATTACGGATGATCCAGGCAAACAATTGAAGATCCGTGTAAAGAAAAATACTGAGGAGATCAAAGGGAGGAGACACACATGAAAAGCCCTAATTTTTATCGACTATTCAGAGAGAAATCGAGTTCTTCACCATCGCCGTAGGTTTCACTGCCGGAAAGTATACAGCGCATCTCCGGCCTTAAAATTTAAGGGGAAGCTGCGCATAGAGGAGGAGAAAATACCCCAGAAGTTTTAGAACGAAAGGAGATCGATCAGAGGAGAAATCAATGGAACACTCATCGCCAACACTGTTCATCGCCGAAATTACGACTATAATTTCTATTATAGCCGTGCTGTAAAGTTGTTTTCCCCTTTCTCTTTGATTCCTGATCTTCTGATACTATGGATTATTATAATTCTTAAAATATACTAGCTAAAATACTTTTTAGGACATGGGGGAGTAATTCCTGTCAATTTCTACATGACTAGATTATTTTTACTTTCGTCATGATGATTTTACTATGATAATTCTACTTATGTGATGATTGCCTTTAATTCTCCATAGATTCATATTGTTAGCATGTTTTAGAGTTTGTTGCAATGTGGACTAAAAAGTGATTTGCTAAGAACTTGGAACCCAAAAATTGAATGTTAGGAACTCATCATAAGAAATTAGGTTTGTTCTTATTTCTCAATTTTAGAAGTTTAATGCCATGTTAATAATCTGAATCCAGGATTGGGTTATTGTAATAAACATGACGATACTGTGAGAAATCAAGTATTAGATTGTTGGAGAACCTTAAAAAGAACTTGTGAAAATTATAGTATGAAAGTATGTAATTTTCACTTGAGATGATTGATTTAGAATTCGGATGCATGAAAGTGATCCTTGAGTTCTTTATCAATGATTTACTTATCTTCAACATTGAATAGATCCTCCATGAAAGTGAGGATCGGTTCATTGTAAATTGTCCGCGCGAAAGCGAGATGATTTCTTTATGAAGTAAATTATATCTTTATCATGATAAAATTTGATTGACGAACATCTATTCATATATAGTCATGGAAATGAAGGTGGATGAAACCCTAGTCCCAGTTTCTCTCTCTGATATTTTTGGGTAGTTTTCGATAGTTTGCTTGATATTTTCGACTGCCTAGCTAGTGAGAAATTGTTTATTCAGTACTTGACAAACGAGGTCTCTGTGGTTCGATATCTTAATTATTACTTCAACTATCCGTGTACTTGCGGATACAATAATTTTATAAGTGGTTCTTTTGAATCTCTATCTTCTGACTCAGATATTTTATCATAAACAAGAAATGCATCCACTAACTTTATGTACATGAATTCTTGGATTCAAACTTCTTCAAGGAGATTGACTATCTTAACCTCTTTCGAGTTGTCAAAGATAGGCAAAGACTTGTTTGTTGATGAAAATAAATGTCCTTCACCAAGTAAGGCGAAGTGGACTAAAAGTCAAAAGATGGGAATTCATATACATATATATATATTTATGGAACCAGTTTATGTAAATCCATGAGCAATCTTCAGTCTAGCTTGAATGAAGAATACATGAGCTATAGATGACTATCATAATGAGTATGAGGTTTACTCATAGCTCATACCTCCTAGAACACTTTGGTAGGTGGTTCTAGTGGGAGGAATGAAAGTCATATCTCCTCTGAGGTTATGCTGATAGTTTCTTTAACACTGAACTTTATTCCACCTTAAATGTATCTCAAAGTAAGGAGATGGCATGACCAATTATCAGGATCTAAAGATGTGAGAATTTAGGTCTACAACTGAGGTTCTAGAGACCTAGAATCAAGATCTGATAAGTGTAAGTGGAGTATCCTAAAGTGACTTAGGGATACTGATTCCCATAGACCCATAGGAGAACAAGTGATCGTTGCTCTGAGTGCTATTTTTCTTGGAAATGTCTTTCCTTGAAAGAGGCAAGTGGGTGGAAGTCATGATTTGGATTCAGTCCAAATTTAACCACTTGACACAAGATGGTTAAGGATGGAATCTGAACTATCTGCACAGGTTGTGGGCATAGTGGTTCAGAAAGTGAGGGAATAAAGGTTGAATCAATTCATGTGTGCCTAAGTTATGGGTAACTCCTAACTTGGAACAAAGAAGATTCACCTTATAGTAACCTAAGTTCAGTGTCACGAGATGAATATCACAGTGACAGAGTTGCGCTTGTCCTAGACTTGAGGGCATTGGTATCTCTATATAGTGATTGATGTACTTTGATGCAACCTAACACTTCGCCGTAAAAGGGAAGTCATAACAGTTGTCATTGGGTATGTCATAAGCCGTATGAGAGATTCAATGTGCCAATAGAGGATTTGCCCCTTCCTTACGAGGAAGATTGATTGACCATGACGCCCCTATATGGATGACTGAAAGTGTATAGCTATACCGAGGTGAGAACCTGATTTAGTCATGCTATATTATTGGGATTAAGAAGTGTGACACACTTGCCCAATCTGGACATCAGTTGGCAAAAGGACAAAGCTGCACTTGTACTTTGTCGCAGTTTTAGGGGATGTCGATGATGACACCATTCTGATGA
>JANTFE010013962.1:99146-118837 GCA_027562315.1 Costus pulverulentus | reverse complement strand
TCAAGAGGGCGAGAGTTAGTGGCATTGGCGCAACCATCTTCTTCCAGCAAACCCTAGCCGCAAGCTTCTTCCTTTCTTCCTCCTTTGGCGCAAGAGAAGTAAAGGCTTTGCGGCATTCTCCCTTTTCCTCTCTTCTTCATCAATTGGTGCTTCTACCTTGGAGGTGGCGTAAGCATTCTAGAAGATAACTGAGGCTTGGATCTTCTTCCCGAGGCTAGCACCGGGCGTGGAAGAAGAGGACTTAAGAGATCCGTGTGTGTGAGACTGCAGAGGGCGCACACTTGGGCGCCTATCACAACATCGACCTCATCTTGCTCTAAGGTATTTCCTAACTCATCGTGTTGACTCTCTTGCTTGCGATCTTCACTGGGTTTTTGGGATCGTCCTGTTTCGGGGACATTCTTCCGCTGTGCAATGTATTTTGTAATCTCTATCTCTGAAAATTATAAAATATCCCCGGGGTTTCCCAACATACACAACATAGGGAGCATAGTAGGAAATCACAAATAACATAAATGTTCCACGTCTGGAAGCATATTCCACCCTCGTCAGGGTGAAACCCAAACATATATTTTGTCTGGAGCTATCATGGCTCCTCATATCAGAGATAGTGGGATTCAAGAGGTGGCCCCCATTATTTCTAATGTGGCACTTTGTTCCATGTAGCACTTTGTTCCACAACTATCAATCTCTTCCCATTTATGGGCTTCAAACAAATGCCGGCTAGAGCTGTCATGGCTCCTCAAATCAGATATAGTGGGACTTTGTTCCACAACTATCAATCTCTTCCCAGTTCTGGGCTTCATAGTCAAACATATGTTATTCCCACTAACATTCATACATTAACAAATGGAAACCTACCAAAATGGGTTTATTGATATATGTATCAATCCCTCAAAGATGTGAACCTTAAAGTTCATAGATGAGATACATGTTGCTGATATACTCATTTCCAAATGGAAGAGAAATAAGTATCAATAAGCTCCACAAATAAGACCATATAAGGAAGATATACATAGCAATGGTCATGTAATTCAAAATCAGAAAGTTGGAGCTTGTTTACCATGAACATTACATTCTTCATAAGTTACCATTTGGTATGATATTGGTGTCAAAACAAAGGGTTTTGAGTCTAGTTTTCAGTAAAACAAATTTGACTAAAAATGGAGCTCAATACATGAAGTTATGAGCTTTGAAGTAGTAAGAGGTCAGAATCAGGACAATGATATTTCCAGATTTAAAGGGTTAAGTTCAAAAATCGAGTATAATTTCATTTCAGATCCAAATCATGCAAATAAGGGCTCTACATGTAGGTTATTCAATATAATTGATATACAAAGAAGAATTTGATATCGTTTCTATCACAAAATCTGGACATATATCTCACTTTCTAGATAAAGGTCCAATAGTAAAACAGATTTACTGGGTCGGATTGGACTGAAGTAACAAAGCTTATAACCTCTTCTAAAGTACTCAATATCTGACTCAAAATAAAGATAAGCAAGTCTTCTTTCCAATGAATCTGATTTTATACGATTTGGTTCAGGGAGTCTAAAGTTATGATCATTTGAATGAAGAAAGGTCAGATTTACTTTACATACGAATTCATAGTTATAAGCATAACATTGATCATTCTTCCAAGGGTCGAATTTATCCAAAATCATAGAAATAAGAGACAACTTGAATTCACAAAGGAAGAAAAGATGAGTTCTCATAAATTTGAAGCAATAGGCAAAATATTACCAAAGAAAGAAGAAGAAACTTGCCTTAATTGAAGTTTTCTTCCTTTTCTCCTCTTCTTTTCCACTTGAACACCTCCACTCTTCTCTCTCTCAAGCCAAACGAAAAGTGCTAGTCAAGATTCATTTTTTTTCCCAATTTTTCTCATTTTCTCCCAAACTAGCATGAGGTGTCAACACATGGGGACAATCTTCTCATGCAAGCTATGAGGTGTCAACAATTGGTGATTTTCTTCACATGCAAGCAATGAGGTGGCATCACCTTATGAAGTCTGTCCTCTTCTCCCATAAGCTATGAACGAATACTTTCGTTATATTATTAGCTTTACCTCAACAATTAATAACAAATTCCCTATTAGCTTATTATATGCTTATGGTTAAATTACCTTTTTGCCCATTTTTTTCACATTATTCCCAATGTGTCTTCGTATGAATCTTCAGTTATAAGTGCAATACTATTATAAAAGGAACTTTAAATATGAAACTCAACTACAAATTTAACTTCACATTTCTATACAATCAAAAGAACTTGGTAAGTTTAAATCTTATGCATCATGGCACCACTTGTTTTCCATCACAAAATGATCATCTTTATAAATGGCAAAATAAAAGTATGGGTATCACAATGCTGCTAGGTTTGGGCTGGCCTATTTTGGTTGGGTTGTAGAGCTAGATTGCTAGGCCTAGTGGGCTAGATTGGCTAGTGTTGGTGAACTAGGTTGATGACCAATGTAGGATAGGACTGCCATGTAGAGATTAGGAACTCTAATGATTCTTCTTGATCTACAAGGTTTTTCAAGTGGTGGTGAGCCATTTCTTTGGTTGATGAATTCTAAAGACTCATTTGGCAAGAATTGTTGTGAGCCATCTTCATGAGACCTATCATTCCTAGTTCCACGCACATGCCATTTCCACCGTCTCTCGGAGATTTACACGATGATGATGGTAGATCCGGCTTCTACGCATCCTCTATTTTTGGTGGTGGCAAAAGACCGGTGGTGCACTTCATCGGTGGCAAATGAGGAGTGGCACGCTCGGCGAGTCGGCGATGGAGCAAGGCACGCTTCAATAGTATACCACTAACCCTTAGATTTATGCATTGGATTCTACATATGTACTAACCCTCAGATTTATGCATTGGATTCTACATATGTAGTTGTGGATAGTTGATTTTACCTTAGAGTGAACCTTGCCATTGTATTCTTGTTTAAACACTCCACTCGTGCATGCTTGTATGGGATGCTTGATATTAAATTGCCAGCATGTGTTGTGATTGTTGTGCCATCGTGCATGCCGTTTGTCCGAGCGCCATCATGTATTGCTTGTACGTTGACACCTTTGATGGTGTTCGAACATGAGCACAAGTACGTCGGTGCCCTCAAATTTCTTGCAATATGAGGGAGCGCAGATTATTTTGGGGTTGATCATACTTGTGAGTGCTAACTGGGCGAATCACGTACACTTAGTCGTGCGTATGCAGGTGTATGTATTTGTGAGCGCAACCAAGAGGTAATTCAACCAAACCTCTCGCAAGCATAGGTACGAGACTTTGTAAGATTGTCCTGATTTGCTTTTGTGTAGTAGTCCCTAACTGGTCACTTGTAGTTTAGTGTAGGTTTGAGGGCTTCGCAATAAGTTTTGCTGGCATAGTACGATATTTTTAGAGAAAAGAAAAATTACGTGTGAGACGAGAATTAGATTTTTACCAATTAAATAGACATGGGCCAATTAAACATGGGGTTTAGTCGGATATGGACATTTTTACCATTTTTATATCTATACACGAACACCGATAAAGTAAAGCTTAATCTGTGTGGCGCGGTTCCAACTAATATAATCAAATTTGAGTGCACGGGTTTATCATTCTATAAGTTTTGTTATATCGACTAAAAAACAATTGAAATTTAAAATTGTCAGGACTAAATATAAATATAACCGGCAAACAATGTGTCTTTTCTTATCAAGACTGAAAGAGAATCCACCGACACAGCTCATCCGAGAAGACACAGCCAAGCCGTACACAGCTACGCATGAACTGTAAAGTTAAGGCTTAAAACTAATGAAATCTGTTCTCCGCCATCTGGTGTCCTACTATATTCCTTAGTAGATGGCGCCAAGTATCAGCAAGACCACTGCACATTCGCACTGAAGACAACTTTGATTCCAATGTATTTATAACATAAGCAGACTTCCGAGACGTAGGACTAGTACAGTTCATTATATATATCACTACAAAAGTTTCTTCTGAATCAAGTAGAGACGAACAAGAACAGATTTATCAGAGAAAATACGTAGCATTCCCGTATTTTGTAATGCTGTCTCACTAGAAATAATAAGAATACACATACCCTGAAAAGAGGGGAAAATAGAATCAACTAACAAAAACATTTGATGACCTTAATGTTGCGTGTGCCAGGCGAAGCCTGTCTTATTTCGATGAATCAGTATATATATCAACCTAAACAATACATGAACTGGAGCTGCGCCAACTTGCACGAACAACCTACACATGGTTACAAACACCTCCAAATTCCATGATCGAGAGGCAGGTGGTAGTAGTAACATACAAGGAGAAAAAAATGCAGCAAGCCTTTTATCTACAACTTGATGCAGGATCCCATGCACTCGTGGAAGACCCCAAGGAAAGTGTGCATACATGTTTGTGCAAATCACAGTAAGTAAGCCGTGGAAATGGAACTTTTAGATACTGAATCAGTTGCAATCTAATCCGCACTCCTCCAAAAGAGGTCCGTCTGATTTTGCCAAGAATGGATCGATCCGTACCCAGAGAAGAGAGAAAATTGATGCAAGAAGAATGGACCAGACAATGACAATGGTAGGTGTTCGGTTTTGTCGGCCAACAAGACCTTTGAGAAAAGGATAGAGGTGTACAATCACCCAGAAGGAGAAGAAGAGTTTACCAAACAGAGGCCCCCAAGACTCGTATCCATTGTTTATTGCATTAGAGACACCAGCTACCACGCCGATGAAGTTCACGATAAGTAAAGTTGTCGGCGGGATGAGCAATGTTGTCCATTTAAATGTGTACAACTCGGAGAACTCTTCGTCGTCACCAGCCTTGGTTGTTACAGTGAAATTGGTGTCTATACCGGCAAGAACCTTCAAAAGCCCTTGAAACACAGCAAAAAGATGCGAGGAAACACCTCCAATAACCCAAAACTGTTCATTTCTCCACCAGTCATCAATGCCCACACCGCTCCATCTCATTTCCAAGATGCTCGTTGCAAAGATACAAATGAAAAGCGACAAGAACCAAAGACTTGCAACATTGCTAAGCTGCAGTTGGAAGCATAAACCATTATAAGCTTCAATAAATAGCATCATTGGAATATAAAAAATAAAATAAATAAGAGTAGCAAACCTCAGGGGTGATAAATTTCCCAGTGAGTAGGCAAACAGCAGGCAGGGTGCAGTAAGCCAAAAGAGGAATTGACGTCCAAGGGTAGACAGTAGCATTGATATAAGACATTCTTTCCAACCATTTAAGCCCACCTCCATAACCATACCAAAGGGGACAGTGTTTGCTCAAGAAAATTTCCACTGACCCAAGAGCCCACCTAAGAACCTGGTGTAGACGATCTGAAAGATTGAGGGGCGCAGAACCTTTGAATGCAGTCCTTGATGGCACACAATATATAGACCTCCACCCATGGCAATGCATTTTGAAACCTGTCAAGATATCTTCCGTCACTGAACCGTAGATCCACCCAATCTGCAATGAAGAATAGCAAATTTAAGTAACGTGTCTCATGTAAGTCATAAATATACTAAGATTAATGTAATCACCTCTTTTCCCCAGTCTGTTTTATCCTCGTAGCCACAGCTAATAACGTGGATAGCTTCCTTTAATAATGAAGCAGGAGTAGCACCTTTTAGTGTTCCACCATTCTCTAGAAGAGTAGATGCAACAAAAACAGGAGACTGCCCAAATTTCTTTTCTAACTTTTGTTCAGACAACAAAGTTGCCTTTTGAGTTCCATTTACTGTGAATAAACTAAAACATTAGCTGGACGGAATTTTGCAAACGAAACAAAGATTGTAACTCAATATATATTTTCAGACGACAGCATGTATGCCTTTCTGTTACTTAGATTTGCCTACAATTAAAGAACGAGCACAATGCATGCTTAAGCAGCAGCATCACAGATTAGCAAATATATTACGTACAATGCACTTCAATAGACAAGTGACAATAATTTGACTTAGAAATAGAAGGTAACCAGAAGTCACCTAGTATTGTTCAAAAACAAATCTGTCTAAAGCAGTAAACTCATAACACACAAAATGAGTTAATGTTTGAGAGCAATATATTGAAGAGTAAGTTCAAAAGATCACTTATGAAAAAACTACATTCTCTATTAAGGACTCATTGTTTGGACGCATACGTTTTCTCAATTTTCATGATTCATATGGCTACCAGAACTTGATCGGGCAACAAAATGACCAAAGTTTGCCAAGTAGCTCATATAATGGAGCAGAACATGCAGAGTTTGGCAAAGGCATACCTTGCACATCCTCTTCAATGCCATCAAGTGCAAAAGCTGGTTCTCCATTTTCGCCTCTCTTAGAACTATTATTTTTCTTCTCCTGCTTAGCTTTTGCTGCTTTCTTCTTTCTGCTTCCAGAACAACAGCACCCACAGCAGCACCATTTAGGCAAACAATTGCAGGTCCTATTTGGTGGCTTCTTTACCTTTGGAGCATCATATCCATAGAGTGCCTGTCTTCTGAAAGCACATCCAGTTCCCACATAAATAGGTCCTTGAATCCCATCCAAACCTTTCATATTGATCTGCAGCACAGCTTGTCTTTAGTGCTCTCAGTACATGAGGAAAATGGAAGTTCAATTGAACAATTGATAAATGTGTATCAGACATCACACTGGGACTTACATCAAAAAACACAACATTCCGGTTAGCATATCGATCATGCCGATCAATACCATCAAACCGCTGAGGGAACTGGACATAGCACACTCTTTTTCCTACAAGTGGGTCCATCATGAAGCACATTGCCTCTCGTATTGCCTTGCTGTTGTTGAAATAGTGATCACAATCAACGTTCAGCAGATAAGGTGCATTTGTAAGTACAGCAGAGACACGGACCTACACAAAGCATTCGGCAAAAAGAAATAAATTTAAACCCCCCACAGCAGCTGGAAATTTGGTAAAAAGTAAAAATCCTCACCAATGCGTTCATAGCTCCGGCCTTCTTGTGGTGATTAAAACCAGGCCTCTTTTCTCTGGAGACATAAACCAAGCGTGGCAATTCATTCCCTTCCACATCATGCCCACCACTTTGTCCCAAAAATACCTGACAGTTAATGCCATCAGAAAAACTACAGACTGAATTGGCAATAATAGAGGCTTAGAAAATAAAGTAGTAAAAACAGAAAAATCACCTGAATCATGCCTGGATGGTCACGAACATTATTTCCAGGCCAAGGTGTTCCATCCTGCATCGTCCATCCTTCTTCTGGAACCTTTTGTGCCTTTGCAACTAGAGCATTTATTCGTACCTTGAATTCCTCATATTCTCTCTGGAAAAAACGGAACCGAATTCAGTATTTAATGGAGTAACTTCTATGCTAAATTTATCAGTTAACATAATTATTTGTACCTTCATTGCTCTTCGCTCCTTTACAAACGAAGGGTGGACCTTATCCTTCAAATAATCTATCTTTTGTTGAAAATACCACTCTGGTGCACGGGGTTCAATACTGAATTTCTTGCAGAAGGGAACCCATTTCTTTGCAAATTCAGATGTCTCTGATAATGCTTCGAATGTCAACATAGCAGCACCATCATCAGACACATAGCAAGATACTTTTTCAACAGGGTAATCCACAGCAAGGATCGAGAGAACAGTGTTCGCTGTGATTAAAGGGGGTTCCTTCATTGGATCAACAGTACTTACAAATATGTCTATCGGAGCAAGCTTAGAAGGTTGACCCTCTTTTTCATACCTAGAGACAAAAATGAAGAGTCGTGAAAATATCCAAGATATAAACCTAGGTGAAATTAGTTTACAGATTGACAACCGCAACTACCTTAACGATAATCTGTCGAGATAAGTTTCCCTTTCAATAGGAAGCCACTTGGGAAACTGATCCAGAATCCATGAAATAGCAAACCATATTTCGCAGATGACAGATATAAGCCACAATGGATATGCATCATATGCTGGGTTTGTGACCCGATAATGGAAGAAGAAGCCAACAACTACTAGACGAATTAGGATGATCATTCTGTATGGGTTTATTTTGCTAGAAGGAATTGGCAGCTTTCGTGACAAAGGCTGCCTAGCTTCATCCATTCTGCAGAAGATAAATTGGAAGAAAAAATTACAGAATAAAAAAGAAATGTTCAAGCATCACTATACAATGTCAGATTAGAGAACAGGATCAGTGGGTTTTGGAGCTTACAATGGTAAATCAGATTCATCATCGTTGTTATCCCAGCCTTTATCACCACCATTGATCCTAGTCATGTGCATTTTTTCTTGCTTTTGCTTCCAACTTTCCATTCGCTCCTTCCATGCCACACTTCCGTATCCATAAGCAGCAAGATCTTTAGAAGGGTCCATGGATCTAGGTTGGACTGTAATGGAATAGCAAAGTCTATTAACTATATAGACCTAGGAAAACGGATAGGTCAACAATCTGATTTATCGTCTTCTGTTAAGTAATAGATTCTAGCAATAGTGTAGAATCATCAGTACCTGGAAGATTGGAATCTGGAAACGGAAGAGGATGAATCCTTTTACCTCCACCACCCATGAAAGAAGGTACCAGAGCATGCTGCTCTGGTGGAATATCATCAAGCTGGATGACCAATGGCATACATCTATTAGAATAAAAATGGTTTTACCAAGTGAAAGAAGAAAAAATAATAGCAGCGTGTGAGTTCTCAAGTACCATCTCGCCATTGGTGAGAAGAGGGACTTGGGGCACAGTATGAACCACATGAGTGACGTTGAGGTCTCCCTGTCGACCATAGGTCATTTGGCCCTGCAGCATTGTTTCGGCCATATAGTGCGAGGCGTGCTTATTTCCCCCGGCAAAGCTGAACTCGTTGTCAAGATCATCAACATCATCCTCTTCTTCATCACCGGTCACGCGAGGGCACCCTGAATAATTAGGAGGTGAGAATCTAACAATCTCACACGAGAAATGTTGGTGAAAGGAGAGATGTACAGCAAGGATTCAAAGCAAGAATGGTCTTGGACAAGAGAGATGTAGAATAAGCGATAACCACAATGACTTTGGGCGAGTGAGATGTAGCGCTATGGAACTGTATATAGTTGTTGTAATGCTAATAATGCTAAACGGTCAAAGTCCAATTTTCACAACAAGGAAAGATAATCTTAAACTTGGGATGAGAATTAGAGACAAGTGAAGAAACATAAAGAAAAATAAGCCAAATAGAGCAAACGAAAACAGCGAAACTAGTGAGGAGAAATTGACTGCTTCCTAATGCTGGTCTTACCCTTGAGCCGCTTGAACCTGGTCTTGCACTGGGGGCAAACCTGATTACCCTCCCGCCTCTCGTATTCGTAGCAGGTCCTGCAAATGGGGAAGGCGCATTCGTTGCAAGCGACGAAGAGATCACCGTCGGCGGTGAGGCCGACGTCATCGCCACAGATCTGGCAGATTTGGCCGCTCAGCTGCTGCAGCGGCTTCGGCTGCAAGGAAACATCAAATAAACAAAAAGGGGAAGCAAAATCAGATCTATTGGATAAAAGGAAAAAAAAAACAAAAAGGAAAGAAATTGACCAAAAACAAGAAGAAAGCGCCCAAATTACCCCTGATTCCCCGTCGCGGCGTATGACCACAAGCTCATTCCGGTTGTGAGACCCGGCGACCAGACCAGCACTCGCCTCCATTCCCAGTGAAGTCCACTAGCTTGATATTTCCCAATTCCTCACTGTGGATAGCATCCAAAAGCAGCAGAAGGCGAAGGCAGTGAGCAACTTGTGCTCCCTCCTCGGTCCCTCTCTGCTCCGGCGCACGTAGAGCGAGATAGAGAGAGAGAGAGAAGAGGAGAAAGTTTCTCTCTCGCGCTCTTACTCTCTTGCTACCTATAGCTTCTCCTGTATAGCGCCCCCTTAATTATTTGGAGCGCCCAACTGGATTGCGGTATCTCTTTCTCCTCAGTAAAAAGGGGGAAAAGAAAGAAATGTAGGAATCGGAGGCAGGAGAAATGTAGGAATCAACGAGGAAGAAGAAGGCAAACCAAGGTTGACAAGGAGACGGACGAGTGGTTGATTAATGAAGTTGAAGGATAAACAACCGCTCACTGAAACACGGCAATATCTGAGCTGTCGGTGACGGGCGCGGACTTAACTAATTACGCTTTTTTATTTATTCTATTTGTTTATGAATATAAAAATGTTTATGAATATAAAAATGTTTATGAATATAAAAATGTTTTAATTTTAGATCCCTGAAATTTCAAATGTTGTACTTAAGCATTTGGTTTGGCGTCGTCGCCCGTTGATTAATTAATAATTACGCTGCATCATGTGACAAGTTAAGAAAGTGAAATACTTAAGCGACAAGTTGAAATTATTGTATATAACACTCTCCGCCGACACACGAACCGCTGACTTGAAAAAATAATAATAATAAATAACTTGAGCCGCTCATAAAAGCTGAAATGGGAAATAGGAGGTGGGGGCAGAGGAGCGAGGTTTTTGACCGCAGGGAAAGACGCTGCGACCACTACTAAAGTAGACGTTAATACTTGTCATGTTTTCTTCACCGAATTAAGAAAAATAATATATTGAATCTACTAAATATTATTAATATTTAAATTCAATATATTTCCATCCAAGACTATCCGGAGAATCTGATTAATTTATTCATTATCACTGAAAAATAAATTTTAGTGAATAATGTAAAGGCAAGCCAATCCAAAGGCGATGGTGCTTGCTTACTGCCAAAAGGCCAATTATTGTATTGAAGATTCCTGCCAAAACTAAAAGGCGATGGTGCTTCATTTGATTATTTTAGTGAATAATGAATGAAGGTGGAGAAGGCTTTTGAACCTTCTTATTCAGTAAAAGGCATCTTATGCTTAATAATTAATACAAGGGGGTGGTGAATTAACAAGCATATGGGTTAAGACGGGTTTGGGTTATCGGGCTGGCAAATAGCAAATACGAGAGATGCTCAACTCCGCCGCCTGTTTGTGTTGGTCTAAATTCTCGAATCATTGACATCTCAACTACCACACGGAGACAGCTCGTTGGAGTTCACGCCACACTCATTTCTAATTATAATATAATATACTTTAATTAAGCCATCATCATGTATTTTTTTTTCCTCCAAAATTCTATAAGCGACCGACATTAGTTACTTACAACAGCAAAACAAACGAAACAAAAATGTTTAGATAAATACTTTATGATTTTAATTTGCTAATCTCAGCCTAAAATTGCACATTTAATCACATCAACTAAGTCAAACAAGTATATATAATGTTTATAATAAATATATAATGTTGGAAATTGAAAATACGAATAATGATAAAAAAAAAACAAAAAAAGAAAAAAAGAAACAGAATGGGCCCACTTGGTAAATTAAAATTTAAAGCGACACCGGAGCTAATGAGCGTGGGATCAACGGTAGCGTTTTAGCTAGCGCGGGGCGAAATTATTAATTCAGTGGAGACAAAAAGGGGGCGCGTGGCAGTGGTTGATTGGTGGGCCATTTACATTAACAAGTCTCTTCTCTTGTGAGTTCAATTTAATGTGCCATTTACATTTTCCAAAGATGCTGCTGCTCCCAGTCACTTTTACCACTCATCACATCTTGACTTTTCTTATTTTAGAAAAAATATTTCTTTTTCTTTTATTTTTCCTTTACTTTAATCCACACGGCAAATAAAAATTAATTAATTAATAATATTGTATTGCTTACTTGTTATTTTGATGATGATATTCTAATTTGAATCAGAGATTTTGTCATAACTTGATCTGCAAGGAAAAATAACAAGTAATTAATTAACCATTTCAAAATTTACTTTTTACTTGTTGACTTAACGAGATACTTTTATCATTTACAATAATTATCCATCAGCTCACGTTGGACATTTAATAATATTATTTACCACTAGTGGCTAAATTTAAGTTGCATTAAGTTATACGGAACCGCAAAATTTCATAATTTATAATAAATTTAATCATTTTTAGTTATTATATATAATTATATTTATATAAATATGTTTTTTATTACAAGGGAACCGCTGCAAATAATATAACTACAATAGATGTTAGACCCAAAATCGCAGCCGCAGTAAATTTGGGCTTCCGATTGATTTTGGACGAGCGACGGCGCATGTACAGCAGCAGGCGGCGGCATTCATTTGCAGCAATGCCGCTCGTCTTCGAGCTCTGCGACGGCCGGCGACATTTGGCTGGAGTCCAGCGGCGAGCTCGACGCATGGAGCACGCGGAGAGGATCTAGATCCGGCATGATCTTGCGTGCGTATGGATCGAGCGGCGGGTGGCTCGATTCCGGCAACGCATGCACTCGGCGAAGGGAGCGAGGTCAGTGGTGACCTCAAGCAGCGCGGCGACGACATGTGGAGTCTCAACAACGGGCAAAGGCTACGCGTGGCGAAGGCGTGACAGACGACGGCTCGAGCGGCGAACCGGCGTCCTGGGGAGCGACCAAGCGTGAAGCGGGAGGGCCTCGTTTAGAACAACGCCGGCCGAGTGGCAGTCGACGTCTGGCGACGACGGGCGGTGACGCCGCGTGGACAGCTCGACACCAACGGGCGTAGCCGAAGCAGCCAATCGCATGGCATCGCAAGACTGGCAATGGTGGGCGGCATTGGGTGATGCGGACGCTAGGTTGGAACCGCGTTCACGCTCCTTACCTACGTGGAACAAGGCGGAGAACGAGGGTTCATCCACCTAGCAGCCGAGCTGGCGAGTGGGAGTCAAAACGTCGCGGTGAGGAGAAAAACAGGGATGGGTTCTCGATTCTGCCATTCGCCTCCTGCTCACAACACAACCTGCTCTTATGCACTGCTCCCATGCTCGCGTCTCTTGGTGATCAGCTCCTGCTTCCTTCCTTCCTCTCGGTCGGCGTTCTGCGGTGGACTCCAACCAACTCCCGACGCTGGTGGTGTGGACATGGGCGGTTCAATGTTCGTGGAGTTCTTCCCTGTTCCTCCGGCGGCGGTTGCTACGGCTAGGATTTCGTACGCCTGAGGTAACACCATCCCCTCCTCTCGGTTCCGAATCTTCAGCGTGACGATCCTTCTGTCGTTACTTACCTTGCTTCGTCGATGTTAGTTTATCGCCTGGGTTCACGTCTCTGTCTTCTTCTCTCCATTCGGATCTCTTCGGCGTTCATATGTGAGTTTACCGGCGTCCTTCCCCTGTGGACTTCTCGGCAAGCCCTCGACCTCATTTTATTGTTCTACCTGCGTGCGGACGGGTGTTTTTTCTCCGCGTGTGAGCTTAGTGCTACTGATCTTGTGGTTTTCGGTTGCCTGCGTGCAGCCTGTCGTTCTCTTTCACACCCCTGTTTCGTGCGTGTAGCTCCACCAGCGCATGGATTCCTTCAACCCGTGCCTTCGTCCACCTGCGCGTGGATGCATTGAGTTTGATTCTCTCCTCTGCCTGCGAGCGGAGTTCTCGTTTTTGCTGTCTGCGTACAATCGCTTTTGTTTGGTGTGGGTTCTGTGCTGTTAGGCTGAGGTGATTTCGTTCACTCACCTGCTAGTCATGCCCTCCGACCAGATCTATCTCCTACTTCCACGCCTTTGCTGATGGGGGCAGAAACCACAAGCCACGATGATACAAATGGAGTCTGCAAGTACCCTAACCAAAAAAACTTGGAGGTTCTCGAATAAGCTAGCATGGTCACTCTTAAAGCTAGCTCAATAATAGGGAAAGGACTATTTCAACTACTCAATAAATTTTAGAAATCAAGCCAATCCAGCTATATTCCTACGCGCTTCAAATCAGCGAATCATGGACCCCATCCAACGTCTATCCTTATGCCAACAGGAATGAAATCTTCTCCAGCTGAGCAGCAAATCTCCAACAATGTTCAGCAATGGAAACAAGCTCACGATGGAAGCCTTGCAACGTCTCGAAACCTTGCAACGCTAACTTGAAGCCAAGAAAGGAATCACCAATGTCTCTTGCACTCACCCTCACTCAATAATAGCTCAACACAAGGAAAGCTGCAACGTCTTTGTGCTGCCGAAGAAGGAAAGAACAACGTTCCTCCAGTTTCTCCGCTGCAATCACCCGCACATTTCAGCCAACTTCCAAAATTTCTAAAACTTTGTGAGCACGCCGCTGACGATCCGCCGGTCTAATCCTCACAAAACTTTGGGCATCCCTCCTCCTCCCCAAGACTAAGCTCCAACCACCGGCATCCGTCCATCCGCCGGTCCGATCACCGGATTCGAAACGCCGACCAGATCCCCTATTAATGCCCTGTTTCCGCCCTAGTTCCACCTTTCTTCATCGTTCCCCTCCGTGCGACCGCCAATCGACCCCAAACTCCAGCCATGTCTTCCCCTCCACCACAATAACCTCCAGTTGTAGTAGGTTCTGATTTGGTGCATCACCGGACGTCCGGCGACCGCCCCTGCTTCACCCGCGGACCTCCCCTGTTCCATCTAAATAGTTGCTGCTTCGCCTTCGCCAGAATTCAGATGCCATCTGCACCTCCTCCGCCACCTCCTATCGGTGGTCCTACGTCTTCAGCAACCATTCATCTTGACTCCAACACCGCCGACGAAGCCGTTGATCAGCGCCGGATTCCCTCCCTCTGTTTCTCAGACTTGTTGCTTCAAGCTTCCTGTTGTTCTTAATACTAACTTGATTATGCTTATTTCTGCAGGATTTTAACATGCTCGGACAAGCCTCCAGCTTTGATCCTTGGATCCAATAGCAAGACCTGATCCTCCTCTATCATTCGGATCAGTTGGCACGAATTAAGATTGAATAGATCAACCTACAAGAGACACCAACTTTTGCTAATTGATTAAATTCCTGCACTTGTTTCAAAACTAATCTGATTAGCTCTCTTCTTGCAGGTGCTTTAAGCAATCGGTGTAACTAAGGTCTTCAATTTAGGTCAAATAATGACGCACGCATCTTGCTCTTTCATGAGGACTAGTTGATGCATACCTAGATTCGATAGTTCAACCTAAAAGGCTTTGCTAAATCTGCAATCTGAAACAATTCTTTGCAGTCTTAACTAACCAATCTGACTAGCTATATTGTTGCATTTACTATACATGCCTGATATCCCCTCACCATCGGTTTTTTTTATTGGATTCAAAAGAACTAGTTTAGTTCTAGCTCTTGGTTTAATTGGATCAAATTTTGGATCTATAGATTTTCTTGCAAGGCATAGTTACTTTTCTTAAATGATATATTTCTGCAACACTATGTTTCTAGCTATTTTCTGAATTTTGACCTTTATTTTGAAAATAAAAAAAAATAATCAGACTTTTAGTTAGTATCATATTTCATGTCTCCACCCCACATCATTTGTTGTTTTTGGTCCTCTGTGTGGGACACTTGGCTTGCTTGGACTCGCTGTTGGCATATGACTGCGTAGTTTTTTTAAAAAAATTATCCCCTAATTATGGGCGTGATAGACTGGTATTAGAGCCCAGTTCACGTTCCAAATTATATTTTGAGACCTTCTATTGTTGTTTGTACCCTCTGTTCTATGGTTCTGTTTTGTAGGGTTCTGTAAAGAACAAAACAGTAGTCAATTTAGAACAGAACAGTAGGCTGTGTGTTGTAAGTTGTAACTGCACAGAAGGACAAAAGCTGCAAACATGGGGATGACCAACAGCGAAAGAATTGGCATCCTTGAAGATGTTGTGGGAGATGCTGCTGGACTAGGGGATCAGTCCCTAGTGGATCTGGTAAAGAGGCTTATTGCCTCTAACAACTCTTTCACTACTGTGAATGCAGATCTGCAGATCCGCATGGATCGTCAAGCTGCGGAGCTTGAGCAGTTCAAAATGGAGGTGATCCTCCTAAAAGCGTGTTACCACACAGCAGCAAACTCAGGCCAAGGGTGGCCACGTGACCGCTGTGTGATGGCATGTCCATGAACCAGTGCCCTTTTCAGGCATACGTTCTGTTAAGGAAGTTAAGAACTTCCTGTGGGATATGGAGCTATTCTTCCAGAACTCTCAAGTCCCTGAAGAGGAGCAGGCACATACCTGCATTGCGTATCTCTCCGGAGACGCGAAACTGTGGTGGTGAACTCAGGCCGCACCTAGTTTATTTGGGCCAGATCCCGCCCGGAAGCTCTCCTGGGAGAGCACAAAGAAGAGATCAAAAACCAGTTCTTGCCCGAGAACTCTGATTGGGTAGCGCATGATGCCCTAAAGCGACTCAAGCACACTGGCAAAATACGGGACTATGTCCAGAGGTTTGCGCAAGTAATGCTTGAGATCGATGACCTGTCGGAAAAGGCCTGACTTTACCACTTTATGGATGGTCTCCAAGGGTGGGCCCGGGATGAACTGCGCTGCCAAGAGTTTCAAACTCTTAAGGCGGCAATGATAGCTATTGAAGGCCTTACGGACCATAAGGAGTCGAGGGACCCGCCCTCTCACCATCACACTGGCGCATGATCCTCGAGGTTGAGGATCCCCTATGGGGCTAAGGGCAAGAAGCCCTTTGTGAGAAAAAGCCACCCGGCACTAAAGGAGTACAAGTCGGCAAAGAACCGACCACCTACCTCGGGGCCGAAGAGGATGAGCACCAGCATGGCTTACTATATCTGTGGAGGTCCACACATGATGAAGACCTGCCTCAAGAGGGATCGTTTGGCTACCTTAGTGGCAGAGGAAGAAACTGTAAAGGAGCCCGAGGGACTTCATAACCCTCTTGTACTTGCAACTTCATCTTCTATTAATGAAAGGTCTACCTTGTTTTATATTGATTGTCTCTTGAATGCGCACGCTGTGAATGCTATGGTTGATACAGGTGCTTCGCACTTATTTATAGGGCAAGCTACAGCAGCTAGAATCGGCCTTAAGATATCCCCTGCACAAGAATGAGTTAGGTCGGTCGGTGAGATAGACCCACAAGTCTTTGGAATATCTTATGACGTCGATATTGCGGTGGGCAATTGGCAGGGCCGTTGTCATGCAAAGATCCTAAAGTTAGCTGATTATGAAGCTATCTTCGGACTTGAGCTTTTGAGAAAAGCCAAGATTGGTGTGATGCCATATCTGTATGGGATACAGATTTTATGACGAGCAAGTCCCTAGCTTCATGCCATGCATTGGAAGCACGTCGACGATGAAGGGAAAGAAAAGGGATTTGAGAGGGGTTCCCTTATCAGCCAATGCCTTAGCAGCAGGGTTACGTCATGGTGACACAACCTTAATGGCTGTTTGGACTGACGACTCTCCTTGTAAAGGAGAAGTCCCCTCGATAGTAAAAGGTCTATTGGAAGAGTACTCCGATGTGATGCCCTCGGAGCTTCCTAAACACCTTCCCCTAAGGAGAGGGATCGACCACAAGATTGAGCTTGTGGTAGTGTCTACTCCTCCCTCTAAGGTTCCATACCGTATGGCTCTAAAGGAGTTAGCCAAGCTTCATAAGCAATTGGATGAATTGCTAGAAGCAGGGTTCGTTCGGCCTACGGTTTCGCCATATGGAGCCTCAGTCCTCTTTCAAAAGAAGGACGGCTCGCTTAGGTTCTGTGTTGACTACAGAGCCTTAAATAAGATAACGGTAAGAGACTGTTATCCTATTCCACTTATCCCCACTGATAGATCAACTTGGGAAAGCAAAGGTTTTCACTAAGCTAGACCTGAGTTCAGGTTATTGGCAAGTTCGTATCACCAAGGGCGACGAAAAGAAAACCGCCTGTGTGACACGATACGGGTCATTTGAGTTCCTAGTGATGCCCTTTGGACTCACAAATGTACCCACTACGTTCTACCATCTAATGAACCAAGTATTGGCTCTATTCTTAGATGAGTTCGCAGTCATATATTTAGATGACATTGTCATCTACTCCTCAAGCGTTGAGGAACACCTGGGCCACTTGAGGCAAGTGTTGCAGACTTTGAGGGAAAACCAACTCTATCTAAAGTTGGAGAAATGCTTATTCGTGATGAATGAGATAACATTTCTTGGACACGTGGTGGACCATAGACAAGTGCGCATGGACCAAGCAAAGGTCCAAGTCAGTGCGGAATGGCGTGCCCCCTCAAACCAAACCGAGTTATGGAGTTTCCTAGGTGTGGTGAACTTCTATCGTAAGTTCATCACCAGCTATTCGAGAATAGCCGCACCCCTCAGTAATCTGCTGAAGAAGAACTCAAAATGGGAGTGGCATGATCAGTCTCAGTCGGCCTTTTAGGAGCTAAAGGACTACATCGTCTTTGAACCGATCCCGAAGTTACCTGACTTTAGTATGCCTTTCGAGGTTCACACTGATGGTTTGGACCAAGCTATCGGTGGTGTATTATTGCAGGATGGACATCCTGTAGCTTTCGAGAGTCGAAAGCTAAATGAGACTGAGTAGCGATACTCGGCTCACGAGAAGGAAATGGTGGCAGTGGTGCACTGCCTATGGACCTGGAGAGTCTACCTTCTCAGGTGTGCCTTCGTGGTAAAAATCGATAATGTGGCGAATACCTATTTCACCACGCAAAAGAAGTTGTCAGCAAAACAGGCACATTGGCAGGAATTCTTGGCTGAATTCCAGTTCCAGTGGGAACACAAACCGGGTAAAGCCAACGTTGTGCCTAACGCTCTTAGTAGACTTAATGCCCTTGTGTGCTGCACTCTATCTAGAGTGGAAGGGGATCTGCTAGACAGAATCAAAGCAACCTCAACTTTTGATGGGAAGTATCAAAAGCTAGTTCAACAGATTAAGTCGGGCATGATTCGACGTTACTATCTGAGTCCAAATGATATTGTTATTGTAAGATCCGGAAATTTATTAGCAGGTAAGAAAATGAAATTTTGTTTATCTAGAATTTTTGTGGAAGTCTTTTATGAAAGAATGGGTTGATTTATGTATTTTCCTGCAATGTAAAAATATGTGTCGCAGAGAGGATTCGAACCTGCGACTTAAGGCGTGGAATGTGTGCTGCACGCCACTAGGCTAGTGGTGTCTTTCTATTAGAAAAGGGGAAGAGCCCTTGATAAGGGTGAAGTGGGGAAAATAACTTATACTAAAGGGTTATTGGATCTCCCACTTAGGGTTAAGTTATTGGGTTTGGATCTTGGAGGCTTAATGGGTAGAAAACTAAAACCTTAGAGGGATCCATTTCTCACTCATGATTTTCCCTCATTCCCTCTTGCTCACGATTTTCTCCCTAGTTGAAGGTGGCGGCTTGCCTCCTTCCCTCTTCTTCTCCTCTTGTGGCCGGCGGCGAGTGGTGGTGGAGGCGATTTCCGGCGACTCTTACCGGCGATCCTTGTGTGCTTCCGGCGGCTCCGGCGGCGCGTGTGTGTGGCGTGAGGGCGTGGCTTGGAGGAACCGAAACTAGGTGAGTGGATCTTCTCTTCCACCTAGTTCACGCATTTTTGGTTTGTTGCTTGATTTAGAGGAGTTTAATGCCTGGAATCATGACATGAACTCTTGATTTCAAAGTTGTATATGTTTCCTTGTTTTTCCCCAAATTTCGAAACCCTAGTTGCATGGAAAATTAGGGCTTTTCTTCCCTAAGGCTTCTAATCTTCAATTCGACTTGATTAATCATGTATGATACCTTAGATTTTTCAATTGCATGAAGATTAGGGCTTGATTGAGAATTTCGCCCCTTCTTCTTGAAATTACGCCCAAATGTATGGGTACAAATTGGGGCAAACCAGATTTCTATGAAATTAGGTATAGGAGGACTCTACCGTAATTTTTGGGGAATTTTTGGAAATAAAAGTTTCTGTTGACTAAAATTGACCTAAG
>JANTFE010013962.1:78448-89117 GCA_027562315.1 Costus pulverulentus | reverse complement strand
ATATATATATATATATATATACATATGTATACATACATATACATATATATTATGTATGTATGTATATATATGTATATATGTATACATATATATATAATATCAATGTCCAGTAGTACAATAAATGGACCAACAACCTGTCCTAGGGCATAAACACCAACATAGTATCTATTTGATCTATCATTGTTTATTCCATCTTTGATATTTTATTAGCTTGTATCTACTTTGGCTAGTGATGACCCAAATTTTTATAGTATTTTACATGCATATTTATCTCAAATTTGTTTCATCTTTTCCTCTAATTGCATAGTTTATTACATAAATTCTCTTGATTTTGTAGAAAACCATCTTCTCTCTGTGTTTTTAACTTTTCAGATAAAAATATAGAAGCAAAACGAAGAGATTTCATCAATTTAAATAAAGAGAGACTTTCACTAATGATTTGGAGCCCAAAGCCAAACGTGAGTTATCGGTAGTGATTCCAGGACAATGATAGATTCTACTAAAAGTAAAGTTAGAATAACACTTCCAGAAGAGAGAAAAAGGCAATCCACAAATTTCAACTATTCTGAGTCAGATTTATAATCTTGCCCATGATTTCAATCACAGCCGTGATTCTATTTAGAACACAACTGATTCCGGCAGTTGATCCAAACCAAGTCTTCATCTTATTTCTTCTCCGAAACTCTATAAAAATTTCTCCAAGCTTAGGGCTTTGGGAGAACACACATGGAGCAAAAATTCAGTAGATTTCCAACTTCTCCACTTGCTCCCTCACTTCAAATCAAAGCCGAGAAGGCAACTATAGTGAGAAACCCTAGTCCCGACTTCCGACGAGAGTAGCCACAATGTTACGTAAAATTAAAGGTCAAAATTCATCTAGAGGGAGAGGATGAGAGATAGAAGAACTTCCAATTCAAAGCTCACTGAGTTTCATCCAGAATCGAGATAGATCAAAGCCGAGTAGGGAAGAAGCAGAACTAATCAAGCACAATCACGACCATGATTACAATCATGGCCAAGAGACAGAACATCTAGATTTCTGCAATTTTCGCCAGGAAGTTGCAAAATTTTATTATTTTACTTTTTTTCTAATTGATTGTATAGTTTGCTTAAAAGTTTAAGATGATTTTTATGAACATGTCTATAGCTTAAACTAGGTTTTGAGATATAGGGAGTAACCCCTTAATTTTATCTTTGTAACGATTATCAAGCATGTTGAATTTATTTGGTTATGTTAAAGTTGATTGTTGATGATTCATGATGCTTTTAATAATAGTTCTTAATTTATTGTATATCTTGGGGGTTAGGACTAAGGACTAAAAGATAACTCATAATCCTAGAAATCACTAAGTTAAACTGATAAGATATAGACTATGAAAGTAGCTAGGGTTATAGAATTTAGTTAGTGATAATAATTTCACATGTAATAACTTAGGTCTAGTAATTAAATTGCCTTAGAAACTAAGACAATGACTAAAAGATGACTCTTAGTTTTAGAACCCTACAATTAACCTTGTAGTTAATGACCTATGAAAGTGCCTTAGTTATATTAGGGAACATAAAATTTATGATGTGCTTAATGAAGTTAACCAAGGTTGGTACTTAGAGTGACAAATGGGTACATGACGAGTTAAATATTAGGGTGGGCTACTAAAAGGGGACATCATATATATTCTTATAGTAGTTTTTCTTTTAACTCAATTAGATATTTGATACATGCTGATAAAAATTACTTGGAGAAACTATTATGGTGAAACCCCATGCTCGAGCTTCCCTCATGTTTTACAGCCTCTATTTATTATTATCTGTGTTATCATCATAAATTTTACATTATTCGATTTGCCTAGATTACACGAACACGATTTAATCAGTACTTAGTTCTAGAGTTTCTGTGGGATCGATATTTTTATTACTTCAATACATACGTGCACTTGTGGAGACGTTCGTGGGGATTGTGGTGCCGCCACTATCACCATCATCGTGTGTAGTATAAGCCAAGTTTTTACATGTTTAAAACACTGCAAAAAAGATTGAAAGCTGAATTGTGACTTTAGAACTACTTAGATTGAACTCATGTTATTTTTTTAGGAAAGGAGTTAGAATTTATGCGATGACTTTATATATTATCCCTGCACTCATTGGATCTATTTAGCTTGGTAAGCCACAAAGAGACCGATTTGAATAGATATCGGGTTATACCATTAAAAGGGGGTAACCTATACCTACAGATAGTGTGCTTGAATATTTTAGATCAATTGCATTGTTATTATCTTGTTCAAATTTAGATATGTGATTGTGATAATCCCCAACATCTTGAATTATCTTAAAATTCCACATAGCTCGTATCTCCTGTTTGGCAACCAATCTAACTAGCTAGAATAGTTCAATTTAAATTACTTTACATTCAAAACTATCTAGTTTGTCTAGCTATTGATTATACGATCTTTTGGTAGTTGACACTTGTCCCTGTGGAAATGATATCTTGTACTACATTAGTAAGCCATTCGCTTGCGGTGATAGTTGACACTAAGTGATAGTCACAGTGTCAATGTAACACGTTCCCCCAAAGATAAGTGTTAGTTATCGATGAATCGTATAATCAATAGTTAGACAATTAAAATATGATTTTGATTTCAAGCAAATTCATGATGCATTGCATTTTCATGATGCTTTGCATTTTTCATAGTTATTTTTGATATATTTTTATCTTAAATCAAGCAAATTCTATTGCTTTTATGCCCCATTTAGACTTATTTAATTATTTTCTTTAAAATCTTTACCTTTTCTTATCTTTATAGAAATTTAGGTGAAATCACTTAAATTTGGAGCTTATCTAATGATTTTGAGGCCACTGAGTGATTCAAGATGAAAAGAGTAGGATGTAGAGGAAATTTGGTGTGAAACAGAGTTCTCTATCTCTATCATGTCCAACCCCTAATGTACATAATGACCATGATGAGTTAGTGCCAAAGGATCTCATAATGGTTGAGCCTTGATGATGATCACAACCATGTCATGCTTAGACCAAAATTTGAAGATTGGTCCATAGTGAAGATTATGGCTAGCTGATGCGTTGAATTTACATCATATATTTGCCTATATTTTAGATTATATTTTGAGCTTATTTGCATGATTTTGTGCTTATGTTGGTATTTTTACTTCACTTTGCACAGAATCTTCACTTTTCTTAGTTTTTATGAAAATGTAGGTAAAATCACCCAAAAATGAAGGATTTCACGAGTTTTAAAGCTAAAGCATGATTCCTGAGGAGATCACGAGCTTACACGTCAAATTTGGAGTTGAAATAGTGAAGAACGCAAGAATTACGGTCGTGGCCGTAATTCTGGGTCGGCCGTAATTTTATATACACAGAAACTTTCACGGGTGAAGCCGTAAAACCATTACGGGCCATGAATGTTTCTGTGACATAAGTGATATACACACAGAAAGATCACGGCCGTGGCCGTGAACATGTTACGGACCGTAAAAACGTCCGCCCGACGAGTTTTTCACTCGATTCTCCACCGATTCGAACCGGATTTGAACCAAACCTTGCAGAACTATTCCATGATGGGTTCTAAACTGGTTCAACTATAAAAGATCTGATTCTTCAAGGAAAAGGAGAGCTTTTTCGGATGAACACAAGCGGCGGCGGCGACAAGGGCGAAAGTTGATTTCCGAGTGAAATTTCGACGAGATTTCATGCAAAAGCGATGATTGATCGACTACTCTTTATCTCCAGATCGAGGGGAAACCGGTTTTATTGTTGTCTTAGTGAATTCTTTGCGATTTTTACTAGATCTATACTTGTTCATCATAAAAACATGTATTTCCTTAAGAACATGAGTGAGTAGATCCTTGTTTCAGGATTTAGGGCTTACCCCACTGACTTTTATGAATTAATCTTTATTCATACTCTTTTTATACGAGATTATTATCATGATTTGACTGCGATTGCATTTATTTCGTAATATACCTTAGCCACGTATATTTGCGTCTTAGACGTTGCGAGAAGGACCGAGAGGTTAATTACAACATCCGATCTATTTCAGTTGAACCTTCGAATCCAATCACGAGAGTAGGTTGGATTTGTCTGAAGGATTTAACAGCTTTCCATAGAACTTAATGGGTTTAGTTAGGTTAACTGTCACGAGAGTAGGGAGTTAACTTAATTAATTACGGTATTACACTCCGAGAGGAGGTGATATGTACATTAGGAAAAGTTCCTTTCATGATAGATATTTTTTTTGATCGAGTTATCTTTATAAGATTCATAATAGTCAGTGTGGTGAAACCAAGAATCCCGATTCTATTAGAACTTGAACCCTCTAAAAAGCTGCTTTTGAATTGTTCGTGCTTAGAAGTTTATCATAACCATTCATTTGTTTTGCCTGGATTTAAACAAGTCGAAAAGTCAATACTTAACTACGTAGTCCTCGTTGGGAATGATAATCTTTTTATTACTTCGATAATTCCGTGCACTTGCGGAAGCCTATCAAGTTTTTGGCGCCGTTGCCGGGGACTATGTTGTGATCCGAAAGGACACACTTTTAAATACAAGCAGGTAAACTCATTTCAGGTATCGCGGCCAAAGGTATTGGCGTACAGGGCTATTGTCACTCCCTGGCACGGCTCCAAAAACTTGTTGTCCCTAACTTGTAGTGTGCGCAAGTGCATGGCTATTTGAAGTAATAAAGTAAATATCGATCCCACAGAGACCTATGCTGTTAAGTACCAAATAATTGATTTCTTCCTATCTAGGCAATCGAATAAAAAAAGCAAGTAGAGAGCGAAAACACACGGGAAAATAATATCAGAGAGAAATTGGGACTAGGGTTTTGTTCTCTTGGATTTTCATGACTAGATATATAAAGATGTTCATCAATCAAATGCTAATATGATAAAGGCTTAATTTACTTCAAAAAGGGATTATCTCACTCTCGTGTAGATAATCATGCAGAGATAAATCCTCACTTTCGTGCAAGATTCATCCTAGGCTGAGGATAAGTAAATCATCAATCAAAGAACTCAAGATCACTTTCGTGCATCCAAGTTCTAAGTTGATTGCCTCGAGTAGAATCTCGAGGATCACTTTCATGCATCTGAGACTCAACATACGTTTTACCTACGATTCTCTAACGTTTCGATCCTCACTTTTGTGCAAGATCTCCACGTTTGGCACAATAACTCAATCCTAGGTTTATAATCATCATCAAGGCAATACAAACAACTAAAATAAAGAAATAAGAATTTAACCTAATTTCTTAGGGTTGGTTCCTTTTAATCAATTTTAGGGTTCCAAGTTCTCAAGCAAATCACTTTTCGGTCCTTATTGCGAAAACTCTAAATCATGATAACAAAAAGTAAACTAAGGAGAATTTTAGAGCAATAATCGCATAGGTAAAATTATCAAAATAGAATAATCATGATGAAAGTGTAAAGTGTCTAGTCATTAAGAAAATCGAAGGGAATTACTCCCCCATGTCCCAAAATAAGTTTAAGCTAGCATGGTGAAGGAATTACAAAATACCATAATTTCAAAAGTTCAAAAATAAATCATTAAGATCATAAATAACATCATCTCCGTCATGTATACTACAACAATATTCAGAATTGGAAGAATTTTTCATGGCTTCATGCAAGTCATACTCGATCTTTTTCACCCCCAATGTTAAGTGAAAGCTTACCATTTTTACATCGATGAGTGCACCTGCTGTGGCTAAAAAAGGTCTACCAAGTATGATGGGGATTCTTGGATCCTCCTCCATCTTAAGAACTACAAAATCTACTGGGATGAAATATTTACCTACTTGAACTGGCACATCTTCAAGAATCCCCACAGGATATTTAACCGAACGATCGGCGAGCTGTAAAGATATTGAAGTTGGTTTAAGCTCTCCTATGTCCAACCTCCTGCAAACAGATAATGGTATTAGACTCACACTAGCTCCCAAATCACATAAGGCTCGGTCAAAAGCCATACTACCAATAAAACAAGGGATAGAGAAACTACCTAGATCCTTCAACTTAGGTGGCAACTTGTTTTGAATAATAGCACTACATTCCTCAGTTAAAACTACAATACCATAGTCTTCTATTTTCCTCTTATTAGACAGAATTTCTTATAAAAATTTAGCTTATGTAGGCATTTGCAATAAAGCTTCCGTAAATGGAATGTTAATGTAAAGCTTTTTCAAAATATCTAAAAATTTCCCAAATTGTTTGTCTAGTTTTTCTTGTACTAACCTTTGAGAAAAAGTTATAGGTGGCTTATATGGTATGGAAGAATTAGGTTTAGAAATATCTTTCTCACCAATCATATCACCTCTCGGTTCATCACTCTTATGAGGTGATAAACTGTTTGGGATTGCTCATGTTCATAAGATTCTTCTAATCCTACTTCTTGGTCATGTTCATTATCAAGCCTTTTTCTATTGTTCTCCATTCTCTCTTTTGGCTCCTCCAATTTCTTACCACTTCTAGTGACAACAACACTGTAGTGTTCATTAGGTATCTGATTTTCTATGAGGTTCTTGTGGGCAGTTAAAGATTCTACTTGAAAGGCAAGTTGACTAAACATTCCTTTGAGATTTTCAATTTCTTTGTTTTGATTAGCCATAA
The DNA here is from genome assembly GCA_027562315.1 of Costus pulverulentus. Classification (NCBI taxonomy): domain Eukaryota; kingdom Viridiplantae; phylum Streptophyta; class Magnoliopsida; order Zingiberales; family Costaceae; genus Costus; species Costus pulverulentus. Next base: position 82,496 of record JANTFE010013962.1, on the reverse strand, counting down.
ACTTGTCAAGCAAAGATTTTGTACTAAAAGAATGTACCTCTTCCATTGGAGTTTGCAATTCCTTACTCTCATTCTTACCATGATGATGACCATGTAACATTCCTTCTTCAAGATCCCATTGGTTATGATTCAAGGATATTTCTTCAAATAGTGCAAAAGCATCTTCCACGGTCTTACTCATAATAGCTCCTCTTGCAGAAGTATCAACAATTAGACGGGTATCACAAAGTAAACCATAATAAAATGTATGAATTAAAGTCCAATTTTCAAGGCTATGGTGTGGGCACTTCCGTAGTAAATCATTGAACCGCTCCCAAGCTTTGTTAAATGATTCTCCATTTTTCTGTGCAAAGCTCATGATTTGATTTCTCAATCGGATGGTTTTACTTGGTGGAAAGTACTTCGTCAGGAAAGCATTTGACAATTGTTCCCATGTAGTAAATGCACCAGTAGGTCTAGAATGTAGCCAAGATCGTGCTCGGTCCCTGAGAGAAAAAGGAAATAATCTTAGTTTTAACACATCATCAGAAACTCCATAAATCCTAATGGTATCACAATATTCAAGAAAAAGGTGTAGGTGTTAATAGGGATCTTCAATTAGATCTCCTCCAAATTGATTCTATTGGATCATGGTCAAGAGGGCAGGATTAATCTCAAAATTATCAGCTTCAATGCTGGGTTTGACATTGCTAGAGTGTATTTCTAGTAGCTTGGGGACAATATAGTCCCTAAGTAATCTCTGTCCTGCCATTGGATTTAAATTTCCTGTATAGTCTAAAGTAGACAGATTAAGTAGCTCAAGCAAACAGAGAAGAACAAAAAGATAAAACATAAATTAAGCCTAGTCTAGTAGTACTCTCAATATTTTCAATATTGACAAAACTAAGGTCCCCGGCAACGGCGCCAAAAACTTGTTGTGATTCGAAAGGACACACTTTTAAATACAAGCAGGTAAATTCGTTTTAGGTGTCACGGCCAAAGGTATTGGCGTACAGGGCTATTGTCACTCCCTGGCACGGCTCCAAAAACTTATTGTCCCTAACTTGTAGTGTCCGCAAGTGCATGGATACTTGAAGTAATTAAGTAAATATCGATCCTACAGAGACCTATGCTGTCAAGTACCAAATAATTGATTTCTTTCTATCTAGGCAATCGAATAAAAAAAGCAAGTAGAAAGCGAAAACACACGGGAAAATAATATTAGAGAGAAATTGGGACTAGGGTTTCGTTCTCTTGGATTTTCATGACTAGATATATAAAGATGTTCATCAATCAAATTCTAATATGATAAAGGCTTAATTTACATTAAAAAGGGATTATCTCACTCTCGTGCAGATAATCATGCAGAGATAAATCCTCACTTTCGTGCAAGATTCATCCCAAGCTGAGGATAAGTAAATCATCAATCAAAGAACTCAAGATCACTTTCATGCATCCGAGTTCTAAGTTGATTGCCTCGACTGGAATCTCGAGGATCACTTTCATGCATCCGAGACTCAACACATGTTTTACCTACGGTTCTCTAATGTTCCGATCCTCACTTTCATGCAAGATCTCCACGTTTGACACAATAACTCAATCCTAGGTTCATAATCATCATCAAGGCAATACAAATAACTAAAATAAAGAAATAAGAATTTAACCTAATTTCTTAGGGTTGGTTCCTTTTAATCAATTTTAGGGTTTCAAGTTCTCAAGCAAATCACTTTTAGGTTCTTATTGCGAAAACTCTAAATCATGATGACAAAAAGTAAACTAAGGAGAATCTTAGAGCAATAATCGCATAGGTAAAATTATCAAAATAGAATAATCATGATGAAAGTGTAAAGTGTCTAGTCATTAAGAAAATCGAAGGGAATTACTCCCCCATATCCCAAAATAAGTTTAAGCTAGCATGGTGAAGGAATTACAAAATACCATAATTTCAAAAGATCAAAAATCGACAAGAGAAGAGTTTTAGGAAAATACAGCACGACTATGAAATATTTCACAGCCGTAATTTGCAATAAAAGCGATGAACAGTGGCGTCCCTCCTTCATTCTTTAATTTCTCTTCCAATCGATCTCCTTTTGTTCTAAAACTTCTGGCACGTTGTCTCCTACACTAGGCGAAGCTTCGGTGTGAAAATCACGGCCGGAGATGCCCTGGATTCATCGTAGCGGCGGAACCCTAGGCGGCGGCATCAATTGCGATTTCTCTTTCGACAGACGATGAAATTTGGGGCTTTTGGTTTCTTACTCTTCCTCTTGTGAAAAGATCTCCCTCCTCTTCTTACGGCATCCAACGTAAAGCTCTGGATCGCCCGCAATCATCTCTGCAAAAATCGGGCGTCGAAATTGACCTGGGAGTCGCATTTAAAACATGAAATACGACAGTGTAATAGTTTACGGCCCGGCCGTAAAATCGCTCGAGTGTTCTATTCCGAAAGTGCTGGGAAATACGGTACCGTAAAATACTTCACGACACTATCGTAAAATTGGCTGATCTCTCTGGTCGAAAACATCTAGAAAATACGGCCGTAAAATGGTTTACGGCAGTGCCGTATTTTCAACAAAATCTTCTATTTGGAATTTCTCCAAATTACGGTAGTGGCTCGATATTACAGTATCATACGAAAATACGGTACCGGAATATATATTACGGCACTACCGTATTTTGGGGAGTTATTCCGTTTTGCATGAAATTTGTCATGTGTCTTCTTCTCGATGATAAGAATTCTTCTATATGTCTGATTTTGCTCGAAAACACTCCAAAATAATGCCTTTTTGCCTGCAAATCATGAAAAACCAAAATAGAAGTAGACTTTGCAATATTTGATCAATTCAGCATAAAAACAAGTAAACGATCCTCAATTTAGCATGAAAAGATATCTAAAATGATACAAAATATACTATATATTTTGGTGTCATCAAAATACATAAGGCTCAAACTTTGCTTGTCCTCAAGCAAAAATCAAAATTTGAAATCAAAATTTGATTATTAGAATAACCTTTTCATGCTCAATAAATTTCTAAAATACAACCTATTATTGAAAATTTTCATCAATTGATTTAGAAAACTTCAAATAAACATATCATCCTTAGAACTCAACCCTCTAGATCCACAATTCAATCAAATAAAACTTTGCAACTCGTATAATAATTAGAATTTTCAATCTCAAGACTTCACCCAATTTCAGTTTAAATCTATCATGTTTTTGTTTACAGGAATTAGGTTTCCAATGTCTTTTTCCACACAATTTTTTTTTTGACTTCAACTCTTATCTTCGGTACCACTATCGATTTTGCGTAGTGCCAAGTAGAGGAGTCTTATTCTTTTTATCTCTCATTATTTTTCATTTATAGACTTCAACCCATGTCTTAGGTACCACTATCAATTTTACATAGTGCCAAGTAGGGGAGTCTCTTATTATTTTTTATGGATCTTGGATTCTTATTTCCCAACAAATAGCAAAATAGACTAAACATCTACTAGGTTGATCAATTGATCTCAATTCTCAAATCATACTCATATACTCATTTTATTCAAAAGAATATGTTGTTGGGGTATGCCCTTAAGGCTAATGTTTGAGGCATTGGGATTGTATCAGTATCATGTATAAACTTTATGTTTATAAAGGCAATGGTTGTTATTCAGGTTGTTACATTATCTGCTGCAATATGTATACTTCTGAATAATGTCTCAGTGCTGTTCAGCTTGGCTGACATGCAGTATCGTCCTTAGTCAAGATATCTTGGTGAACATGAGACAGCCTTGATATGATTAAGACTAATATGTGTTCTAATCTTATAGGATGCTTCGAGCATGGAATAAGATGTAGACTCATGGGTACATTGGATGTACTGGACAGACCCTACTAGGATATTCAATTGCTTGTCACAATGTGAATAATCCTGGTATGCAAACAAGTGGCATATTTCCTCTGACTTGAGATCACTTATGTTTCTAAATGATGATTGGCATTGTTTTGAGGTAGTTCAATATCATTTGGAATATAATGGTTATAGTCTATCTTGGATAATGAGCATGAGTCAGGTTAGGGCACTAG
>JANTFE010013962.1:63752-78348 GCA_027562315.1 Costus pulverulentus | reverse complement strand
GATGGGGCGTTTTGATTAGTTCACTAAGCGTGAACGTGTGGAGTGAAGACTTACCATATTTGGAAGCCTCAACGCCAAAACGCCTCAAGGCCAAGAAAACGCCTAAAAAATGCTTCAATGCTTTGCTCTTGCGAAGATCTCTCTTGAGTGTGTCTTGTCTCGAAGAGGAAGAGAGTAGAAGGCATTCGGCAATCCAAGAACACATCCGATCTCCATCACACGGTTAGGAGACTTGGAGTTCCTTGCTAGCACAAGGAGAAACAAGAAGGAGCTATCTCTCATCTTGTGTGCGTCATCTTTGGAGGAGAGCCATATCGCCCTCTAGCTTCCAAGGCACCATCTAAACGATGGCTATGGTATGATCTCTTGTTGATTCTTTGCAATCCTTGAACAAGTTGATCATGTGTTCATGCTAACCGATCTAGAAGCCCTAGCTTCCGCTGTGAAAAAAATATATATATATGCGCCTATTTAGGGTTTCGCCCCCCTTGCTTAGGGGACTTTTCATATGTTCACCTTAGATCTTATTCCTCAAATAATACATCTACCCAAAATTTCATGTATCAACCAATGTCAAGTTTCAAAGATAGATCTGCATTGAAGAAATAAATCTAACATGATAGGGGTTTTCTCTAATCACAAGCATGAATTCATTCATCATCACAGAAAAATCCATACACTTTTCATCACATGAATTCAAGTCATAAAATTTTTAAACAACAAGAATGTCAAAATCAATGCAAAAGATGTGAAGCATAAAACTCTAAAGTGATAGGCCTGTATAATCACATAAGGCTCAAACAATCCAAAGCATTTCTGAACAAATACTTCCCACCTAGCAAGACTGTTCAGCTGCGCAACAGGATCACCTGCTTTGCACAACAAGAGGGAGAATCACTTTATGACGCCTGGGATCGCTTCAAGGAGCTCCAGCATATGTGCCCACCCCATGGACTCCAAGCATGAGTTTTGATTCACATCTTTTACAATAGATTGGATTATAACACCAAGTTGATGGTGGACGCTGCTGCTGGAGGAACAATCATGAGCAAAGGCATGGAAGAGGCGACAGCTCTACTTGAGGATATGGCCATGAACCATAACCACTAGTCGAGTGAGCGAGGTACTACTTCCACGGGTTTTGGTAAGTATCATAATGATTCCTTGACATCTCTAGCGACAAAGGTAGATTCTTTGACACAGAACTTAGATTCCTTTTCTTTTCCCTCAGTTGCCACTAATTCAATTTCTTGTGAAGTGTGTGGTGTAACAGGGCATGATTCATCTGACTGTGAGTTTATTGCTTCATCTCAAGAAAATCTTAATCAGGAGCAAGTTAATGCCTTGGGGTACTTCAATCAGAGACCAGTGAATGACTCATATTCTGTAACTTACAATCCAGGATGGAGGAACCACCCAAATTTGTCCTATAAGAACAATCAAGGGCAAGTTCCTCCTCAGTATCCTCAGTGGAATAATAGGCCACCACCGGGTTTTCAATCAAGACAATATGGACAACCCCAGAAGTCAAACCTGGAGACCATGCTAGAAGGATTCCTCATGAAATAGCAGAAGAGCACTAATGACCTCGCTGATGCGGTCAAGCAACTGACATCTCGTGTGGATGCTTTGGCTACCCACAACAAGATGTTAGAGAATCAGATTGCTTAGCAAGCAAGTTCTACTAGTAGGCCCAAAGGGAGACTTCCAGGACAACCTGAGATGAATCCTAGGGAGCATTGTAATGCAGTCACTATTGTGAGTAGCAAAATCGATGACACACATGGAGAGTCTATCAAGGGGTCTATGGACAAACCTGAGGAGAAAGGGGAGGAGCCGGTATATGTAGGTCCGCCTGCATATGTTCCTCCGATCCCTTTTCCCTAGAGGCTATTTAGAGCAGATCGAGGAAAATCTGATATCAGAAAGTCCGAGGTGAAAGGTAACCAGGTAAGTATGGGCACAGAACTAACCAAGGTAAGAGATCCTAGAGACATTTAAATTCCATGTCAAGTTGGTAAGTTTTCTGTTGAAAATGCTTTATGTGATTTAGGATCGAGTGTTAGTTTGATGCATTCATATATGATTGAGAAAGTAGGTAGTGGAGAATTTAAACCTACTATAACTTGCCTTCAATTTGCTAATGGATCTATTCAGCAACCTTTAGGAATTTTAGTGAATGTGTTTGTTAAAATTGATAAGTTTTCTGTCTTGATTGATTTCATGATAGTTAAAATGGAAGAAGACACTAAATCACCTATTATCCTAGGTAGACCATTTTTGGCAAGTACATGAGCTATAATTGATATGCTGCATGAGAAGTTAACATTGAATTTAAATGACAGCAAATTGGTTTATGATTTTTCTTTAAGGGCTAAGAAACTTTATTTTGCAGGATCCTATCGACCCCCTGAAGTGAAGGAGGATGAATATGATGAAGAAAATATTATTGAAATCGAAAGGTGTTCCTTAGAATATCAGGCAAACCATGAGAGAGACAAAAAGAAGAAAGATGGAACATGGGAGTTATCTCAAGATTTAAAGCTAAACCCATGTAACGATATAGAAAGGCGTGAAGAACAAATATTGCCTATTATTCACTGCGCCTCCTATCCACTTGAAGAACGATGAGCATTATTGCGGTCAAGCTAAGGACCTTAAATAAGCGCTACCTGGGAGGCAACCCAGAGGCTCTGAATTTTGTTAATTTCAGCAATTTATTTTTCATTAAGTTTTTGAACTTTTCGTGATTAGTTATTTAGCTTCTAATGTTCATAATCAATTTTATTTACATGTTATGATGAACTTGTCTATAAGAAAAACACTCTGAATTCGTTGTTTTGCGTGTAGGAATTGGCTGGAGCCATAATTATCGCATAGCCGTGATTTTGCATATAACTAAACATGGCTGATACTGTACACTAAGGAAGGTTTACGGCCAAAGCCATGACGTGTTTACGGGCCATAAGTTCTTACAGTTTAAACTTCACTAGCGACTTGGGGTTTATGCCCACGCTCGTAATTCGCTGATTTACGATGATTCCTCCCACGAGCGGCGGCGAATCCCTTCCACCTGCCTTCCTCTACTTCCAGCGAGTGATTTCCAGCCATCTTCCACCGGATTTCCGCCGGAGTTCGTGGAGAATCGTCGTTCGTCCGCCGACCCACTGTTGAGCGTTTATCGACCGATTCAAAGCCGATTTCCGCACAGATCCGTGAGTTTTCTCTGCTCATACTAGTGATTCATCGTCTCCACTTAGATTTTACAAGTATACCATCGATTTGAGAACCGTTTGATCGGGTTTTGGGAGCGATTTTGCATTCGCCTTTCACGGCTGAATTTTGCGATTACTGTAGTAGAGCGTGTTTTGCTAGAAACTTACATTGTATTCGATCGAGATTATGGCACCGAGGAGATTAGTTAGGACCAAACCCTATGGGGCGGTGAGGAAGGAGAGTGTACGAGGACTGTACCCTCCTATTTATCCTAGGTATAGGATGGTCCATAGAGTACTCCCGGAGAGATTTGAGATTGCACAGATGTCGACAGTGGAGTCTCTGATACCATTTGACTTATTTCCTCCCTCCGACACACCTTGGGAGTATCCCAGTGTTACCAACGAGATTGGTATTGAGTGGACATCTCCAGCCCCTAGCACATCCTCTGTACCCAGTACATCACAGATGGCAGCACCTGAGCCAGTCAGCTCTCTGAAGTTAGAGATTATATTAGAGATGCCTGTTGATAGGCTAGAGAGCCGTGATCAGAGGATCGCGAGACGGTATGCTTGGTAGTGTACCACGCGAGGCATGACCACACGAGGGAGGAGAGTCACTAGACCACTATCACCAATTGCAGAGACAACTGGGATATCTATAGTGCCCTTAGCGCCAGCAACGACAGTAGTTGAGACCACTCCGATGGATATAGAGGAGTACGCCACATCGATGCCTCCCACTGATTTACCAGAGTATGTAGCACCTACAGATACACAGACTATGGAGGTAGACACTCCACTTGACTCTACCCAAACTCCAGAGATTCCATCACCCTCCTCGGCCCAGGGAGATCTGCTTGTCCCTGAGGCCAGTACGCTTGTATTGCCAGATCAGGAGGAGGGATCTCCTGAGATATTCGCTGATTTACCTGAGATATCGGTAGACATACCAGAGCTTCACACTTCTTCCCCATCAGTAGTACATAAGACGTCAACAGATGCTGAGTCAGCACCACCATCAGTACCAGCATCGGCATCACCAATACCATCACCTGAGGTTCATTTGCCATCACCAGAGCCATCCTCACGGCATTCACTAGCTGCATCCCCAGAGCCTTCATCTTCTGAGCCGTCTCTAGCTATGCCTGAGCCAGAGATACCAGAGAGGATACATGCACGATCACCACCCCCTGCACTCACTGCTTACCCACGACAGATCAGACACAGGGGTAGGGAGTAGGAGCGGAGATACCATGCTATGTCCACTCGGGGAGTGCTTAGCACGAGGTATTGGGATGACCAGACACTGCAGTCCCTAGGATTGTTCGATGACGTCAAGTGGATGTTCGCAAACATAGGGTGGCAGGATTTTTATCACCAGAGGCATCCCACATACGTTCAGCTAACTCTGGAGTTTTTCAGCTCAGTCCATATTACATTGAGGAACTATGATGACAGTGATCCGGGTAGGATGGCGTTCCAATTAGGGAACCAAGACCATGTACTGATGCTTGACTAGTTCGGTCATATATTCAGATTCCCTTCGGATGGTACTAGATATCACCCACATGAGTACACTAAGAGGACTTTCTGGCGAGATATATCTAGTGAGGGAGGATTCGATCCGAGGACCACCAGAGCCACACGCCTATCTAGCCCAGTTTTCATATATGTGCATCGAGTACTCGCACACACGATTTTCGAGTGAGCAGAGAGCGACGGCATGGTCAGATCCTCAGAGCTATTTTTCTTATGGGCTATGTTGATTGGATTCTGCCTCAGCACCCCGTTCTATCTCATGAAGCAATTGGATAAAGCTGCCAGAGCATGGAGAGGAGTCCTCGTGATGGGAGGCATGATTACCACCATTGTCCTTGCCCTCGGTATCGACCCTTCGGGGTTGAATGAGGCAAAGGGTAATCCTAGACTTGACATGGATGCCTGTGTTGCCATTAAGATGATTACGAGGCTTGGTAGCTCTTATCATCTGATGTTCAAAGGTACCGATGTTACGATGAGGCTGCCGAACATGGACCGCACTACGGGTGCATGTTCAGCAGAACTGGATCATGGATCCCACACGTGGGGGAGTTCCTAGAGATGCAGCTTCACCTCCATCACTGCCGAGGATTTCAGAGCATATCCCTCCAGTCGAGCCATCCACCGCTGACAGACCATCCACATCTACCGGGCCATCTACTTCAGCACGACCAGATCCTTCTCCAGAGCAGATGCGTGCTGAGCAGAGGAGGATGCATGACGACATATCGTGCCTTGAGCAGGGACAATCGAGAGCACTCGAGTCTTTACGCGTGATAGAGAAGCTATTACGGCGTCGTCTCCCATCTTCATCGACAAGACACACTAGAGACAAGGAGGAGGACTCCGAGCATACAGAGACGGACTGATAGGCTTTGTGAGTATCTTTATTTCGTTTTGATGTATTTACAGTTATTCTTTGATATTATGTAGGAGATCTCACATTTATCTTATCTGTGCACAAGATTCAGTAGATTGGATGCCGATATGACCACACACAGCATTTTTATGTTTTCTTTGTGTGTGTGCATTATATTAGGATATTAGTTGGTTCATTTTGATACTTTGACATTAGGATTGATATTGTACATTCATGATGGTATTAGACTTTAGGATGCCGAACTTGGTGCAGATAGGATGATTTTGTATATATTTGATATTCATCATGTGACTGTGATACTTTATGATAGTTTTGGATGCTTGGTTGATGAGTTTCTGCATTCTAGATTGATTTTGATATTTCGAGTAAATGGTAATTTAAAACGGTAAACTGTGATTTGAATGATGAAACCTGACGGTATTTGATGTTTGAAAGTTGATTACCATGTAAAATTTGAATATCTTTGATATGGTACATTTTTCAGATTTTTCTGAGTTGTATTTCATATTTTTGATATAACTGTACAGGGTTTTGCCAATAATATAGAGGGAACTCTTGCAAAATATTTTCTGAAATCTTTCATTGAATTAATGTTTATACATATGCATCAAATTAAGTCTAGGGTATCCATTTTCATATTTTGCTATTTCTTCATAGTTTCATAGATATGATTTTTTGAATGTTTAAGATTATTAATGATTAATCAGATTCATTTTATCCTTGATTTTGAACTTAGAAAGCATTTTGGGCATTTAATTTGATGACTTAGAGAGTTTTGAGATTTCATGAAAACTTAAATTGTTGAGTAAGATCGATTCTGGTATTGATAAAGTTTACATAAGAATTGTTGAATGTTTAAACAACATGTGCATAATGATCCTGGTACTTTAAGTTTAATTTATTTTCCTTTGATTTAATAGTGATTTTTATGGATAGAAATTTGGTGATTTATATATTTAACTTGAGATTTGCTCCAACTTCTCTAGTAGCATAATCTAATGTTATGGGTTAACACTGGCCAACTTTCTCCAGATTGAAAAAAAAAAGTGTGACTCCTCTACTTGGCACTTCAAAAAATTGGCAGTGGTATCGAAGAAATGAGTTGAAGTCTAAATAAAATAAATGGAGAAAAGGGAAAGCTGTGGGCTTAGTGGAAAATTCCTCTAACTTAAGATTGACACCTTGAGTTAAATTATACTGTTATGCAATATACTTTGAACAATGTTATGATATATAACAGTTTAAAGACCAAATTGCATTAAAAATCTCTTATTTATAGTTTCACCAAATGACTTGAAATAAATCTTCATCTATTGATCAAGGCAAATTTATTAAACCAAAAAGTATTTGATTTCTTGATATGTGTTGAATGAACATTATAACATGACTTCTGAATTTTACCTTTCTTGGATTGTAAATTCTTGACAGTTTGTCTCTACTGTGATTTCTCTCAAATGATCTAAGTTCTGAAAAGTTGCTTGCCTGAAATGTAGACTAAGGACTTTATTAATGGTAAACTGATGAGCATTCCTTATCTTTACATTCTTTATTCATATTGATGTATTGTTTGAGGACAAGCAAAATTATAAGTCTAGGGTATTTTGATGCGTTGAATTTATACCATATTTTTGCCTATATTTTAGATCATATTTTGAGCTTATTTGCATGATTTTGTGCTTATTTCAGTATTTTTACTTCACTTTGCACAGAATCTTCATTTTTCTTAGTTTTTAAGAAAATGTAAGTAAAATCACCCAAAAATGAAGGATTTCATGAATTTTGAAGCCAAGGCATGATTCCTGAGGAGATCACGAGCTTACACATCGAATTTGGAGTTGAAATAGTGAAGAACGCAAGAATTACGACCTTAGTTGGCCGTAATTTCGAGTTCGAGCGATGGGCGAAAAAATGACTAAGTATAGATATGCACAGAAACTTTCACGGGTGAAGCCATAAATCCATTATGGGTTGTGAATGTTTCTGTGACATAAGTGATATACACACAGAAAGAATCACGGCCGTGGCCATGAATACGTTACGAATCGTAAAAACGTCCACCCGATGAGTTTTTCACTCGATTCTCTACCGATTCGAATCGGATTTGAACCAAACCTTGCAGAACCGTTCCTTGATGGGTTCTAAACTAGTCCAACTATAAAAGATCCTATTTTTCAAGGAAAAAGAGAGCTTTTTAGGGTGAACACAAGCGGCGGCGGCGACAAGGGCAAAAGTTGATTTCCGAGCAAAATTCTGACGAGATTTCACGCAAAAGTGACGATTGATCGACTACTCTTCATCTCCAGATCGAGGAGAAACCGGTTTTATTGTTGTCTTAGTGAATTCTTTGTGATTTTTCCTAGATCTATACTTGTTCATCGTAAAAACATGTATTTCCTTAAGAACACGAGTGAGTAAATCCTTGTTTCGAGATTTAGGGCTTAGCCCGCTGACTTTTATGAATTAATCTTTATTCATACTCTTTTTATACAATATTATTTTCATGATTTGACTACGATTGCATTTATTTCGTAATATACCTTGGCCACGTATATTTGCGTCTTAGACGTTGCGAGAAGGACCGAGAGGTGAATTACAACGTCCGATCTATTTCAGTTGAACCTTCGAATCCAATCACAATAGTAGGTTGGATTTGTCTGAAGGATTTAACAGCTTTTCATAGAACTTAATGGGTTTAGTTAGGTTAACTGTCACAAGAGTAGGGAGTTAACTTAATTAAATACCGTATTATACTCCGAGAGGAGGTGATATGTACATTAGGAAAAGTTTCTTTCACGATAGATATTTCTTTGATTGAGTTATCTTTATAAAATTCATAATAGTCAGTGTGGTGAAACCCAGAATCCTGATTCTATTAGAACTTGAACTCTCTAAAAAGCTGCTTTTGAATTGTTTGTGCTTAGAAGTTTATAATAACCATTCATTTGTTTTGCTTGGATTTAAACAAGTCAAAAAGTCAGTACTTAACTACGTAATCCTCATTGGGAATGATAATCTTTTTATTACTTCGATAATTCTATGCACTTGCGGAAGCCTATCACTAGCCCCTGACCAACTTTTTGGCTATGATCGTTGTACTAATTTTCCACAAAAAGATTCACAACCAAACTGTAACTGACATCATGATCATGATCCATTTTTTAATTTTCCATATGACACTTCACAATCTACCTATAATGAATGTCACAGTCATGATCAACTTTCTAGCACTCTACATAAGACATCACGGCCAGGCCTTGATGGATGTCATGGTTGTGATGACATCTGTCGGACACGAAATATCCCCATTTTCCCCTGGAAATTAGATGATCTTTAGGGGAATTTAATGGAGAATTCCAAGGGATGTCTCCAAAGGGTGCTGAAAGGGAGTCGATTGAGCTTCAGTAGGGAGGACACGAGTTGGGTGGTGACAAGGAGATGATAAGTAGATTGAAGGAGGCTTTGATGGGCAATTTTTGTAGGTGATTCTTCATTAGATATGAGAGGATTCATTTTCTTTTTCATCCCTCTATCTCCTTCTTTTCAATTGTACTCTCCTTGGAATCCTTATTCGAGGATTTTGCACTTAATAGAACGATTATAGCGGCTTAAGCCTTCTATTCTGCACTAGAGGTGTAATCCTTTGTACGAATACTGCTTTTGAGCTTTTAATATTTGTATGATATCTCTTCATTTATTTGATCTTTGCTAATTTAGTTTGCTTGTAATCGCCGTGGTTGAGGTTTTACATGTTTTAAACATCACGAGAAGGACTAAAAAGTGAATTGCAATGTTGGATCTACTTCGATCAAATTTGTGATCTTCTATCATGAAAGTAGCTAGAATCCACACAAGGATCTTATATATTATCTTTGTTCTCATTGAGTCTATTCAATTTGGTAAGCCACAAAAGTAAGAGACTGATCTAAATAGATACTACGTTATACTACTGAAAGTGGGTAACATGTACCCGCGAATAATGTCCTTGAACATTTTAGATCATTTGCTTAGATATTTTCTTGTTCAGATTTAAATATGTCAATAAGATGAACCTTGACATCCTAAATCATCTCAAAATTGTATTCTTTTTGTAACTCTTGTTTAGTGATCCATTCGACTTGCTAGTTTAATTAATTTAAATTACTTATGAACTAAGATTATATTTTAATTGTCTAGCTATTGATTACACGATCATTCAAAAATTAACACTTGTCCTTATGGGAACAATATCTTTTACTAATTAAATAATCCATGGATGTCCTGGTTTGTCTCATTGAGAGATCTAAATCCAAAGAAGAAACTATCAAAGATCAAGATCTAAAACATTTTTGGATATTAATACAAGTTACTCCCTTTTAGTGGTATAATCTAGTATCTATTCAGAGTGATCTCCTACTTTTGTGGCTTACCAAACTGAATAGACTCAATGAGCACATGGATAATTTATAATATCATCGTGTGAATTCTAACTGCTTTCGTAATATAAAACCATAAGTTTGATCGAAGCAAATATAATGTCGTAATTCAACTTTTAGTACTTCTCACAACATCTAAAACATGTAAAAGCTTAGCCACAACGATTACAAGCAAATAAAGCTAGAAAAGATCAAATAAGTACAAATAGATCATACAAACATTGATATTAAAAGTTCAAACAAAAGATTCATACAAAAGGACTACACCCCTAGTCCCGAATAGAAGGGCTTAAGTTGCCATGATCATTCTTTTTAGAATAAATTTCTTGAATGAATATTCCAAGGAGAATACAATCAAAAGAAGGGAGATATAGGGATGAAAGAGCAAATAAATCCTCTATAATCTAATGAAGAATCGCATGCAAAATCGCCTCGTAAGTCCTCCTTCAACCTGCTTGTCGCCTCCCTATCATTGCTCAACTTCGTCAGAGCCTTGTTGGAGACCAATCGACCCCCCCTCCCTCTTCAACTCCTTTCGTCCCCTTTTTACTTCTACAATGTGTCCCTTGAAATTCCCCTAAAGACCATTAGAAATTTGGGAGAAAATGGGGACTTTTGTGTCTAGTCAACGCTACCATGGCCATGATGTACATTAGGGACTAGCCGTGACATCTTCTATAGAGAACTAGAAAGTCAACCATGGTTGTGACATTTGTTTGATCCTTGGGCTTAACTCTCCAACTCAGCCACTGCCAAATAAGGAGCGGACTACGGTCCACAATCAATTGAATTGGAAGATTCCCCCTGCTGCAGCTGTTGACGACACTCCTACCCCACTGGACTCTGTGCGGCCACCACCTTCTTTTGGAGGGGCCAGTCCATATGGGATGGATTCTCCTCCGTTCAGAGTAGGGGTGTGATGTGGACAGGAACCATAAGCCATGAAGATACAAGTGGAGCCTAAAGGTGCCATAGACAAAGACTCGTGAGGTCACAAATAAGCTAGTATGATCACTCTTAAAGCTAGCTCAATAAATAACGGCAAGTGAAGCTCAAGTCACATTCCAAATAACAAGTTGCTACATAACAATTCCACAACCGAGACCTACATCCAGCACAAGAGGAAACAAAGGATTTAATCAAATCATGGATCTCATCCAACGACAACACTCATCATGGAATAACTTCTCCAGCCGAGCATCAACTCTCCAACAACGTGCGAGCCAATGATGGAAACAGCAACGTTCGACTTTACTAAAGAAGGAAAGCAACAACGTCTCTTCAACATCTTGCCTTCAACGTCTCCCTGCTACTCACGATTGGGAGCTGCAAACAAGGAAGCATCTCCTTCAACGGATTCTCTGCTGCCATAGAAGGAAGATACAATGTTCGTCTGCTGAAGCCTCACCTATATGTATCACACGAACACAATGTAATGGATAGTGAATTTTGAATGAAGAAATAGTATTCCTTCTAATGGCATCGGATGTCTCTTTCCCTTGTCTTCTCTGAGGTGCTTGTGTCACCTAGCTTTCCCCTCATCTCCTCTAATCCCTCTCCATTAACTCTCCTGCTCCGCTGCATTCATCCGCTCATCTCAGCCATTTTCCAGATTTTCGAAAGATTGTGAGCACGCCACCGACGATCCGCCGGTCTGATCCTCACAAAACTTCGGGCATCACTCCTCCTCCCCAAGATGAAGCTCTAGCGGCCGGCATCCGCCAATCCTCCCGCCCGATCACCGGAATCGAACGTCCGTTTGAATCCCCTGTTCTCGCTAGCCTTCCGCCCTAGTGCCGTCTTCCAGCACTGTTCTCCTCCGTCCGGCCACCATCCACCACGAAACTCCGGCCACGTCGTCACCACAACCTCATCAACTCCCAGTCGTAGCAGTTTCGGCGTCTGTGCACTACCGGCCGTCTGGCGACGCGCCCTGTTCTTCTTTCGCATTTCCCCTGTTTCCGCCAGTCTTCCGCCCCAGCTCCACCTTTCCTCGTCGCCCTCCTCCGACCGGCCACCATTCGACCTCAAACTCCGGCCACGTCGTCCCCACAACCATACCAACCTCCAGTTGTAGCAGCTCCGGCGAATGGCCACCACCTGAGGAACAGCGGCCACCTCTGCTCCACACTCGCGTCTCCCTGTTCTGCTTAACAGCGCGTCCCTGCCTCCGCCTGCATTGCCACCCTCGCCTCGCCCCACAACCAACCGTCGGTGTTCCGACCATACCGACGCCGCCTCGTCTCCTCCTTGCTTCCAAATCCTCTGACGAGAAATCCACGCTCGAGCGTCGATAAACGACGCAAACCTTGCGTTCCCTGTTTTTGATCTCCATGAATTTCCTGCTTCAACTTCCTGTTCGCTAATCTGACTATGTTTGTTTTCGCAGGTACTTTAAGCAATCGGCGCCACCAAAATCTTGATCTTTGGCGTCACAAGGAAGAACTCACTTTGCTCTACGAGAGGGACGAGTTGATCCAACTGAAGCTACAATGGATTAGTCCGAAAGATATGACAACTTCTCGTAAATGATATTTTTGTAGCACTGAAATCTATTTGCTATTTCCTGACTGCATTCTAAATTTTGATTTTTTTGAAATTAAAAAAAAATAATAATCGGACTTTAGTTAGTATCATATTTCATGTCTCCCCCCTGCATCAGGGTGGCAACGGGTCGGGTACCTGCGGTTTTACCCTAAACCCGAGCCTGACCCGATACCCGAACCCGACCCAAACCCGGGTCAGGTATTTAAATGGGTACCCGCGGGTACCAAATTAAATAAAAAATAAATTATTTATTATATTATTTTAATAAATTATAGTTTAAAAATAAAAATAAACATAAAAATATTTATATAATATATATTTATTATTATTATTATTATATTTTTAATAGTAATAAATATTTATATAGTAGCTATTTTATTATTATTTATATCCTAATAATATAAAAAATATATTTATGTTTATTTGAAATCGGGTATCGGGTACCCGCGGGTACCTATACCCGTAAACCTGAACCTGACCCGTTTAGCTAAACGGGTACCCGAACCCGTGCTAAATGGGTCGGGTACCCGAACCCGTCGAGTGGAATTGCCACCCCTAGTTCAGAGCAGGTTCTTAAACGCGGGGAGTAGGGCCTGATACTCAAAGAGATTTTGGTCCAGTGCTTAGGACCCAGGATTCCAGGCATTGTTTGTAGAGGTGTTCCACTAGGGATGCCTTTTGAAGGCTATCTATCATTCTTTCCAGGATATACATGGCTTTCTCCAGGAGCGCTTCATTGACCACCTAGGCTCTGATGAGGAGGGAGATCTGGATCAGACCAAGGGAGAGGCTAGCGCCGACGAGGAGAGTGGTGAGGACACTGATACCGCTTTAGACGATTAGTGCTTTGTGAGTATCTCTTCTCCTACTATCTCATTCTTAGTTTATTGCGTCGAGGATGATGCATTCTTTTTGTAGGGGAGGATATATTCATGTCTTTTCTTTATGCTTCTTTGTTTTATGCTTCTTGGTTTGGTATGTGGATTATATTAACTTTGATACTATTTGACTTGAGATTTGGCGCCATGTGTAGGCGCATTGTGATGTTGGTTTGGATGTATTCTGATTAGCATCATATGTAAATGCTATGCTCACTTTGGATTATGGATATTATGTGTTTTGTGGATGCATTTTATTTTTTTTATGATGATGCGTGGTTTTCTAAATTCTTGAATGATGTGTATTGTTCCTATATCAATGCCTGTGAATGGATGTATGCTTTTTGTGTTGAATTTATTTTTTCAATATGTATCCTCTCATTTTGATTTTTCATCAATTGTTCATAAGATTTTTGTAAGTATATTGTTTGAGGAATGCGATTTGAGAGTGAAACATGCTTTTCAAATAAGATGAGTAGATGAGTATAATTTTATTGAATTTACATTGATTGATTAGTCTTGTAGATGTTTGATCTATTGTGTTATTTGTTGGGGAGAAAGAATTCAAAATCCAGAAAAAGGACTCCTCTACTTGGCACTGCAAAAAATTGACAGTGGTACCGAAGAAATGAGTTGAAGTCTAAAAAAAAAAGAATAAAAGTATGTATCTATGTGGGTATATGTCAAAGAAAAGATTTTAATATTAACTCTGCTATCTTCGACTATGAGTCATAGCTCCGCTAGCTCAAAGATATGAGTTCTATTATATTGGCTATGTGGTCGGTGTACTCTAAATTCGTCACTAGAAAAAAGGTGATAATCGAATTAGAGAATGTTAAAATATAAAAATAATAAATACATAAAAAGATTTTGGAAGTCCTATTTCTGTAAACAAAAACATTGTAGTATTAAACTGAATATAAGGTGAATTCATGAGATTGAGATTTAGATTATTATGCAAGTTGTGAATTTTATTTGTTTTAGACTATGGATCTTAAGGATTAAATTCTAAGAACTGTAACATCCCGTTATCTCAACCCCAAACAAGCAACACAAGTCATAGAAGAACAGGATGTTATCATACAAGATCGATGCACATGCTAAGTAAAACCAAGTTCAGGA
>JANTFE010013959.1:2410-16838 GCA_027562315.1 Costus pulverulentus | reverse complement strand
TATGGTTCAATTAAAGAGGCAATTGCGATTGGGGTAATGCATGGTCGCAAGTGGAGATGGTGTTTGCTATTTTTAGATAGCATGTCACATTCGTGACCATCTCTCACGACGCTAATCTCTCTCGCCTCTTGCCCCCTTTTCTCTCTGGTCTCTTGACACTCTCGTGTGAAAAAAAGAGGTTGACAAAAAGAGGAAAGGAAATCGCCAAGTAGAGAAGCTCTCCATCCTTTCCATTCGACAAAGAACGCTTTGGGACCTTGCTAGCACAAGGAACGCCAAAGGGAGTAGGCGACATCAATTGTGTGCGTCGCTTTGGAGAAGATCTCTTTTGGTCTTTGATTCCAAGACACCATCCAAGTGATGGCAATGGTGAGAATTTTTCTTATCTATTCAAGTTTTCGATAGTTGATCATATAATGCATGCTATTCGATCCTAAGGAAACCCTAGATTCCGCCTATGCCATTTTATCCTTGCGCATGCTTTAGGGTTTCGCCCCCCAGTGGGAACCTTCATCATAATCATACGGTGAATTTTCTAAATCAATCTTTTTAGCTTCAAAGTCAAACTCAAATAAACATGCTTGTTGTGCTAACTGGGTTTCTAGCAATTCAGTATTAGCATTCAAAGATTCTACCCGAGAAGCAAGTTGACTAGTCATCTTCTTAAGATCTTCAAATTTTTTACTTCTATTTGTCATGAGTTGGTTTTGATTTGACATGAATTTTTCTTCATCGACTATAAATCTTTCTAACATAGTCTCTAAGCTAGATTTTTCAGTATCCTCAAAGCATGGCACAAAAACATGATTAGAGCAATCATCATAAAAAGAAGTTTGATTTTTCCAACTAGAATCATAATGATCATCTAGGTAACATGAAGAATTAGAATTTTTAGGCATTAAAAATTTGCAATCAGAAGTAAAATGATCATAAGACTTACAAATATTACAAGTAACAAAATAAGAGTGTAATTTCGCTATTTCTGCAAGAGTCATATGTGAATAATCTTTATGCTCACCTTGTTACATGTATACCTTACCTCTTTCTGAAGCCCATGAACTGTGATGAAAAGACATATTTATCAAATCTATCAAAAACAGAGAGATAATCCAACACCAATCAATCAAAAGTTATTTTTTTTCAGAATAAATTTAATAAAAATAGAAAATCTAAGACACAAGCAAATTCAAAAATTTCAAAAAATCTCAGTTCTGTCACAACTTCTGAAAATCCAAAACCTGCAAAAAAAAACAAAATTAAATCTAAAACAAATAAGACTTAGTCTAGCAATACTAACAACTATTTTGATATTAACAAAACTATGGTCCCCGGCAACGGCGCCAAAAACATGATAGGTTTCCGCAAGTGCACGAAATTATCGAAGTAATAAAGAAAGATATCGAACCACAGAGACCTTATTGTTAAGTACCAAATAGTTGTATTCTTACTAGCTAAGCAACCGATTAATAGCAAAGCAATGATCGAAAACACATGAAAAGATAATCTGAGAGAAAAATTGGGACTAGGGTTTCATCCACCTTGATTTTCAACACTAGATATATAAGGATGTTCATCAATCAAATTCTAATTTGATAAAGACTTAATTTACTTCATAAGGGGATTATCTCACTTTCGTGCAGACAACCATGCAGAGACAAATCCCCGCTTTCACGCAAGATTTATCCCAAGCTGATGATAAGTAAATCATCAATCAAAGAACTCAAGATCACTTTCGTGCATCCAAATTCAAGGTTGATTGTCTCAAGCGGAATCTCAAGGATCACTTTCGTGCATCCGAGACTCAACACAAGTTCTACCTATGGTTCTCCAACGTTCCGATCCTCACTTTTGTGCAAGATCTCCACGTTTGACCCACTAACTTAATCCTCGGTTCATAATCATCATCAAGGCAATTAGTCATCTAAAATAAAGAAATAAGAACTTAACCTAATTTCTTATGGTGAGTTCCTATTAATCAATTTTAGGGTTCCAGTTCTCAAGCATGTCACCTTTCGGTCCTTAATGCAATAACTCTATTCATGATGACAAAAAGTAAACTAAGGAGAAACTTAGAGCAATAATCGCATAGGTAAAATTGTCAAAGTAGAATAATCATGATGAAAGTGAAAGGCTATCTAATCATTAAAAATCAAGGGGTATTGCACCCCATGTCCCAAAAGAGTATTAAGCTAGCATGGAAAAGGAAATACAATCAACCTTAGTTTAAAAGTGGAAGAAATTGAAGAAGAAGGAGAAAACAACTTCACAACACGGCAGTAATATGAATTACAGCCGTATTTTCCGTGATGAACAGTGTTGTCACCGTTGTTTCATTGATTCCTCTTCCGATCGGACTCATCTTGCTCTGAACCCTCTGGTGTGTCTTCCCTATCCCCAAGCGAAGCTTCCATGTGAAAATTGTGGCCTAAGGTGCCCTCTGTGCCTCTCGGTGTGAGGCCAAATCCTAGACACCTCTCTGAAGATTTCTCCCTCGATACTAGATAAAAGTTCTCTTTTTTGGTGCGGGTATCTTCTCCTCTTAAAGACAAGTCCGCAACAACATTCGGATCTCAATTTGTAGCTCTAGATCAAACTTTATGGCCCACGCAAAAATCGGACCTGCAAAACTCGCGAATTTGAATGGAAATTACGGCCGTGTAATATTTTACGGCAGTGCTGTATTTTGGTTATGTGCACCAAAAGTCAAAATTACGGCCCGTAAAATATTTCTCGATGGTGCCGTGAAATCGGATGAGTTCTCTGGTCTGGATCGCCTGGTAAATACTGCACCATAGAATCGTTTACGGTCGTGCCGTAAAATCAGCAAAGGTTTCTATTCTGAAAGCGCTGAATAATACGGCAGTGTAATTTTTACCGCAGTGCCATAAAATCACAAAAACTTTTTGTTCAGAAAATCCTCCAAATTACGGTAGTGTTTTGATTTTACGGTACTGTCTGAAATTACGATACCGTAAACTGGATTACGGCACTGCCATATTTTGCTGAGTTGCTCCGTTTTACATGAAATTTCATGGGTGACCTCCTCTTGATGATGGTAACTCTTTTTTGTGTTTGATTTTGCTTGAAAATGCCTTGAAATAGTGCCTTTTTACCTTAAAACCATGAAAAACCAAAACAGAAGTAGACTTTGCAATATTTGATGAATTCCGCATAAAAATAAGAAAAAAGATCCTCAATTTAGCATGAAAAGATATATAGAATGATACAAAATATACTATATATTTTGGTGTCATCAACATGCAAACTCAAAAACAACTTTTTAAAGGGTTCAGTTTCTAATGAGTCGGGAATTCATGGGTTCGCCACAATGACAATTATGAGTTGTTAAAAGAATAACTAATTCACATAAATTATCTAACATGAAAGGAACTCTTCCTAAGGTGCATACTACCTCCTCCCGAAGCGTAGTACGGTATTCAACTAGATTAACTAACTACTATCCTGATAGTTAACGCAATTGAACCCCTTAAGCTCTATGTAGCGTTTGTTTAACCCTTCAGACAAATCCAAACTACTCCCGTGATTGGATTCATAGGTCCAGTTAAAATAGATCGGACGTTGCGATTCACCTCCCGGTCCTTCTCGCAACGTCTAAGACTTAAAAATACTTGGCAAGGGTAAATTACGAAATAGGTAAAATTTCAACTAAATAATGCAGATAAATTCTAATGAAAATAGTAAAGCATGGATTAACTCATAAAAGTCAAAGGGCTACGCCCAATCATCCTGACAAAGGTTTCTACCCGTTCATGTTAGTATGGAAATACATGGTGTTGTGATGAACTAGTAAACACATAAAAGATTACAAGAAATCACTAAAAAGACTACAGAACCGCCTTCTCCTTGATCCGAGGATGAGGATTGGCTGATCTATCGTCGCCTTCAGGGGAAATCTTGCCGGAAAAATGTTTGAAACCAGGTTTTCACCCTTGTGGCTGCCGCCATTCATTTTTGTCCATCAAAGCTCTTCTAAACAGATCAAAATCCAATTCTTTTATAGTTATACCAATTTAGAACCCATCAAGGAACGGTTCTGCAAAGTTTGGCTCAAATCCGGTTCAAAACGAGTGAGAATCGAGTGAAAAACTCGTCAGGTGGAAACTTTTACGGCCCGTGATGTGTTTACGGCTTCGGCCGTAATTCTTTCGGCGTATAATGCTTTTGGTCACAGAAAATTTTACGGCCCGTGATGGAATTACGGCTTCACCCGTGAAAGTTTCGGTGGACTTTTATACTTAGCCAATTTTCATCTGCCGCTCGTCGTCATGTTTACGGCCGAATCCACAATTACGGCCAAGGTCGTAAATGGCTCGTTCTTTACCCTTTTTGCTCCAAATTTGACGTGTGGGCTCGTGATCCCCTCGGGAATCATGCTTTGACCTTAAAACTCTTGAATTCCTTAATTTTTATGCCTTTTTACCTACATTTTCAATAAAACAAAAAAAAAAGTGAAGATTCGGTGCAAAGTAAGATAGAAACACTAGAGGTAATATAAAATCGTGCAAATAAGTCCAAAATATGATGTAAAACATTGGCAAAAACACTATATAAATGCAACGCATCAATAGGTCTAATCCTAATCTCAATTTTGAATTCACTCATCAACATCAAATATCAATCAAGTCATATACAACAATCTCAAAAGTGGATCAAAGCCATAAATCATTCATATTATATTCATCATCATCATAAAAATATCATGTAAATACAACCACATCAAAGAGAATATTATCGTAATATAATTATACAACCCTATCGAAACATAGAAAGATAAGCATGAAAAGTAGAGTAGCAGTGACGGTGGACACAGATATGCAAAAGAAGCATCCTTCCCTTCAACACATGAAATATCAATAAGATACAGAAAATGAAAGACAAAAGATAAAAGGGAAAAGAGATACTCACAAGACTCTACCAATCTTCACCGCCATCGGATCCTATCTCTTCAGTGCTTTGCGCTGCGGTGTCCATAAGATCAGTAGGGGGCGCTCTCTGGTGTCTCCCATGCTCTCCACTCCTCTTGCCAACCAATTGATTGTATCTTGCATCTTGTATCTCATTTCTGAATTCAATGCCATGTGGGTTGTGTGGGAAGGAAGGTTCAGCTGGTGCTTTTCCTTTCTTCCTCATAAGTCCTTTGGTTCTTGGTGGCATTGTTGCAAGCTCTAGCTACAACTAAGAATTTCAACACATATTTAGCAGTGTATATAGCAAAGATAATACTTCCAATCATCATCATCAACACTAATTAAGTAGATGACAACCTAAACTCATGCTTAAACTCATAAATTAATGAAAAATTGAAAAGGGTGACTATGAACAAAAAACCCTTAACACGTTTAGTGCGTTTCAGCCCAAATCACCCTCAATTATTGGTCCAAATTCTTTGAAATAGGAAATAATTGAAAGTCTATCCTCTCACGAGTATATAGAAACAAGATTCCCCAAAATCGGTTGAGAAACAAGGTCATATGATCAAAAGGGGCGAAATCTAGGTTAAAACTCGCCAAAACAGTGAAATCGGACGAAAGGTTACCAAATTGGCGGCAATCACCAGACGGCAAGGGTCGCCTGAGTGTCTAGAAGGTCAAGGATGGTCGAAGCTCTAAGATCGGCGCACGAGCAAGCGAGAAAGAGTGACATCAGTAGTGAAACCCTAGGTTTACAGCACCTTTATCGTGGGCCTCGAATATAATTACGCCCGTAACGATGTTTACGGCATGGCCGTAATGGGAAAAAAATTTTCGGCTAAAAAATTGCACAGATTACGGTACCGTTAAAATGTTTACGTCAGTAACGTAATGGGTCGAAACTCTCGGGTAGAAAACCAGTGCCCATTACAGTACAGTAAATCTTTTTACGATCGGGGCGTAATATTGATCACAGATTTTTTTTTTTGAAAATAAAATTCAAAAATCCAAAAATTATGGCACCGTAAAAAATATTTACGGTACTACCGTAAAACGCATAAACTCTCGGGAAGATTTTGTCACATAATATGGTACCGTACAAATACTTACGGCGGTACCATTTTCTCATCAAAATTCTCTAGTCAAAAATAATAAAGATTACGGTACTATAAAGAATATTACAGTAGTCCCGTAATTTCGCACGAAATCTTGTTTACTACAGAAAAAATTGTAAAAATTAATTATAAAGGAAATTTAAAACGAAGTAAAAAAAAAGCAAAACTAAAGTTAGAAAGCTTGGGTTGCCTCCCAAGAAGGGCTAATTTAAAGTTCTTTAGCTTGACCCTTTTGCACTCGGATTTGATCGTGAGCTTCTCAATTGCCCTTCTGATCTTTCTTTTGGTTGGACATCTCTTCTAATAACATAAGGCTCAGCCTTGAAACAATTTCCAAATTTACTCCAAATTTTCTTTCTTTTGTCCATCAACTTAGATTCTCTTCTCCTTCTTCTTGTCTTTTTCTTCTGCACTTTCTTATCAACATCCTCAGAAAGATTGTTAGTTTCATAATTTGAGGTTTCATCAAATAAACTAGAAACATCAATAACAACATCTTCAAATATTTCAATACTACAACATAAACCAGAGTAAGAAAGTTTATTCAGTGAATCATTAAGATTGAATTCAATTTTGTTGTCACATATATCAAGAGTGATCTTTCCTTTTTTCACATTTATGTTTACTTTAGCAGCAGCCAACAGTGGTCTACCAAGAATTATAGGGTTTCTATGAAAAACTGCAGATATGAAAAACTCACCTATTTTTTTTTTGAACATTTTCTAATAAACCTACAGGATACTTTACCGATGAATCCGCGAGCTATAAGGATATGGATTTAGGCTTTAGCTCTCCAATGTTTAGTTTCCTGTAAATAGAAAGAGGCATTAGACTCACACTAGCACCTAGGTCACATAAGGCTCGGTCAAAAGCCATAGTGTCAATTGAACATGGTATAGAAAAGCTACCTGGATCCATCAGTTTAGGAGACAATTTGTTCTGTATGATAGCACTATAATCTTCAGTTAAAGTTACAGTCCAAGTGCCATAATCATCTAATTTTCTCTTATTAGACAAAATCTCTTTTAGAAATTTAGCATAAGATGACATTTGGGAAATAGCTTCAGTAAATGGAATGTTAATATAAAGCTTTTTCAGGACATCAAGAAATTTGCCAAATTGTTTATCTAATTTATTTTGCAATAACCTTTGAGGAAAGGGTATAGGTGGCAAATTAGGTTTAGGATTATCTTTCTCACATAGTTCATCTCCTTTTGGTTCATCACGTTTTTGAGGTGGTAAACAAGTTTGGGACTCCTCATGTGAAGAAGATTTTTCTAACTCTACTTCCCTTTCATGATCATCATCAAGGCTCTTTTTCAATATTCACAAATTTCTCTCTAGGTTCTCCTAGTTGTTTCCCACTCCTAGTCATGATGGCATTACAGTGCTCCCTAGGGTTTATCTCAGGTTTAGTAGGCAATTTCCCAGGGGGTCTATAAAGTACACTAGCTTGTGGTGCTGTCTGAGACTCTAAAATTCTATTGTGAGCAACAATACCATCTATCCTCGAATTGATCTATTTCAGGCTCTCATTCATGCTATAATTGATCTGTTTCAGACTCTCATTCATGTCATCATTCTATTTTTTTTGGAAACCCATAAATTGAGTAAACATCTCTTCTAAGCTAGGGTTCTGGGGTTGACTCTGATTTGATTGTCTCTGATTACACCCCACCCCCCCCCCCCTATTCTCATTTTACCCATTAATTTGATTATTATTTCTCCAATACAAGTTAGGATGGTTCCTCCAACCAGGGTTGTAGGTATTGGAATAAGGATCATTATTTCTATTCTGATTATAGTTCCCTATAGCATTAGCATGTTCAGTACCTTGATCTATAATAACTCTACAATTTTTAGAATTATGTCCATCATCACCACAAACATCACAAGTGATAGCAGAAATATAAGCAGTTTGCATAGAATTAAACCTACTGTATAAAGAATCTACCTTCTCTACCAAGGCACGCCATCCATCATTTTCATTTTTACCTTGAGAAGGTCTGTATAATACTCCTCTCAGAAGCCCATTGATAGTGATTCAATGCCATCTCCTCAAGTAGTTTGAAAGCAGCCTAAATTGTTTTGCTCATAAGAGCTCCACCTACAGCAGCATCTACAGTTAGTCTGGTATTATATAATAAACCATTATAAAAGTATGCAATAAAACCCAATCTTTAAGGCCATGGTGAGGACACTTCCGTTGTAATTCATTAAATCTCTCCCATGCCTCACTGAATGATTCTCCATCTTTCTGCTGAAAGCTCATGATTTGATTTCTTAGTTGAATTGTCTTGCTTGGGGGAAAGTATTTCATCAAGAAGGAGTTTGATAGTTGATCCCAAGTTGTGAACGTTCCGGTTGGTTGTGCTTGAAGCCATGATCGCGCTCGGTCTCTAAGAGAAAAAGGAAATAATCTTAATATTAAAGCATCGTTAGAAACACCATTAATCTTGATGGTATCACATAGTTCTAAGAATAAAGCCAAGTGTTGGTTTGGATCTTCCAGTGGAGATCCTCAAAACTGATTTTGTTGAATCATGGAAAGAAAGGCAGGCTTAATCTCGAAGTTATTAACCTCAATTGCTGATCTAGCAATGCTTGAGTGGATTTCTTGTGGATTAGGGGCTGCATAGTCCCTCAATGTTCTCTGGTTATTCACCATCTCCACAATTTCTTCCTGTATCTCTAGTGATGTTTCTTGTAAATCCTCTTCCAGTCTCAACTTCCTGTGCACTCAAGTGTTTTGTTAATTTCAGGATCCAATGGAACAAGTGGTCTTGATCTAAGGCTCCTGCGCATGCAAAATAGATAGATCAAGTAATTTTAAAAAAACAGAAAATAATAGAAAAAATATAAACAGTAAATAAACACCTAGTCTAGCAATAATCTCAATATCTCCGATATCAACAAAAACTAAGGTCCCCGGCAATGGCGCCAAAAATTTGTTGTGATCCGAAAGGACACACTTTTAAATACAAGTAGGTAGACTTGCTTCAGGTGTCGCGGCCAAAACCTAAGTATTGGCGCACAGCGCTATTGTCACTCCCTAACACGGCTCTAGAAACTTGTTGTCCCTAAACTTGTAGAGTCCGCAAGTGCACGGATACTCGAAATAATAAAGAAAATATTGATCCCACAGAGAACTATATTGTTGAGTACCTAATAATTGATTTTTCACGATCTAGGCAATCGAAAGAGTGTAAACTAGCAATCGAGGACTAAAGCGCTAAAACGGAATTATCAGAGAGAGAAACTAGGACTGAGGTTTCGTTCAGTTTAATTTTTATGACTAGACATGAATAAAGATTTTGTCAGTTTAATTTCAACATGATAAAGATGTAATTTACTTTAATAAAAGGATTGTCTCACTTTCATGCAGACAACCATGCAGGGATAAATCTTCGCTTTCATGCAAGAGTCATCCCAACGCTGAAGACAAGCAAATCATCAAACTAAGAACTCAAGGATCACTTTCGTGCATCCAAATTCTAGGTCGATAATCTCTAGTGGAATCTCAAGGATCACTTTCGTGCATCCGAGTCTCGACACTAGTTTTAGTCATGGTTCTCCAACGTTCCAATCTTTGCTTTCACACAAGATCTCCACGTTTGAAAACTTAGACTCAATCCTAGATTTATATTATTATCAAGGCAATTAATTTACTTGAATCAAACAAATAAGAACTAACCTAAAAGGGTTCCTAACATGCAATTCTAGGGTTCCAAATTCTCAAGCAATTACTTTTCAGTCAATGGTGAAAATTCTAAAAACATGAATAATAATATAGATCAATGGAGAGTCTAAGAACGATCATCACATAAGTAAAATCATCATGCTAAGATTAAACGCAACGAAATAATGAAATATAGTCATCTAGTCATTAAAAATCAAGTGAATTACTCCCCCATGTCCCAAAATAAGTTAAGCTATCATAGAGGGAAGGTTACAATAATCCATGTTTAAGAAAGTCAGAAAGAAGAAAAATAGAAATTACAGTACGACCGTAAAGATGTTTACGGCTGTAATATGGGCGAACAGCGGCGGCGCTCGGTTTTCTGGTGATTTCTCCTCTGTCTAAACTCCGATCACGTTGAAACTTCAGGTGCATCTTCTCCTCCTCTATGAGTAGCTACCACTCAAATTTCACGATGGTAGATGCACTGTACGCTTCCCGGCGGTGAAACCTAGGGCGGCGGCGTGTGAGGCAATTTCTCTCTCTGTGGTGGATGAAAATTAGGGCTTTTGGTGTGCTCCTCTTCGTCTCCTTGATGGCTCCCTGGTTGCTTCTTTCAGCAATGTATTTAATGGCCTGGATCGATTGCAATCGTCTCCGCAAAAATCAGGCTTCGGAGTTGACCGGGAAAGTCGTAAGCAGCATTGTAATTATGGTCATAATGGATCTTATGGCAGTGTCGTAATCTTGATAGTGAGTTCAAGTTGAAATCTTCTGGAATTATGGTACCGTAACATTCTTTACAGTAGTGTCGTAATGTCAACAATCTTTCGGGTGGAAAATCAACCCGAATTATGGTACCGTAAAGTTCCTTACGGTAGTACCGTAAAGTTCCTTACGGTAGTACCGTAAAGTTCCTTACGGTAGTACCGTAAAGTTCCTTACGGTAGTACCGTAAACTCCATCGATTCTCTGATGAAAAATGCTCTAAAATATGGCACCGTAACAATGTTTACGATAGTGCCGTAATCATACGAAATCATCTGCTCGAAAAAACTCCAAATTATGGTACCGTAAATTCCATAGTGGGGGTGCCATAATTTGCTCTGAAGTTCCAATTTGCTTGAAATTTGACGTGTGATCTCCTCATGATGTTGTGAATTCAATTTTGCATTTGGATTGCTCAAAATCGACTGAAAAATATGCCTTTTTGTCTGAAATTCAACAAAAATAGAAAAGAGTGTAGATTCTGCAAATATTGATAAAAAGGCATAAAAAAAATAAGCAAAGTCTATGAATATGACACAAAAATATCAATAAAATGGCATAGAAATTACGATAAATTTCAGTGTCATCATGTGTTCCACGAGGGTGGGAAATAATGCACAGCACTATCGATCGATAGTTTGACGAAGGCTACGTGTCAGAAGGCGGTATCATAAAATGATCTGACTTGATATTTTTGACGAGTGTTTTTGTGGTCTTACCATTTAGTTTTATCTTTCGTCTAACAATATAGACATGCAATCCTATTATGAGTAGCATGAAAAATAAAACATCACGGGCATGCTTAAACTAAGTAGAAAATAAACATGATATGGTTATAGCCGAGAACATGGGTAACAAGCCCTTAGACTTAGACTAATCACCTAACTACTCTAACGCAAAAGCCATGGGCCCATGCCACTAAGTCCTTGGCTTAGCCCAGAGTGCTCTAAGGACTCTACTGCAACTGTTGGCGCACCGCCTTGGTCTTCAAGTCCAAGGTTCAGCTTACAAACCTTAGAGGCGCCATCTAGGAAGACCCAAAAGCCCCCTTAGGTTCGGTCAGCCCTATGCTCCTCCTGTGTTAGCTCGCAACCCTTTGGCTCCTCCTAGGATTCAGCCAACACCTTGTACACCACCATCACACTAAGTATGTTGCCTCCCATGCAAATTGCACCACCATGAGGTGCACGAATATGCTAGGGTGCACTATTAAGCAAAGATGTGTCGCCAACATGCTAGGTGCGCCAATTCACTCGACTTACCTCTCAAACCAATATGTGTGCCACCTAGGTTGCTGATGACACTAAAATTCATAGTATATTTTGTGTCATATCATGTGTCTTTTTGTGTCATAATTATGCTCTTTTGCTTGTTTTTAAGCCTTAATTGTGAAATATTGAAGAATCTATACCACTTCTTGTTTTTGATCATTTTTTAGGTTAAAAGTGCCATATTTTGATGGATTTTGGAAGAATTGAGCACACCAATGGATTTCAGACGACGAAACAAAGCTACCCCTCAAATTTCAAGTCAAAAAGAGCCAAATTGCAAAAATACGGCACTACCGTATTTTTGAGCCAAACTCTCACGGTACCGTATTTCGCAGGGGATGTTTCAGGTGAAATACGGCACTACTGTATGAAACTACATGCCACTGTATTTTCCAGCGATTTCAACCAGAAAAGTTTGACAAGAATACGACACTGCCGTATGAAATCGCATGGCACCGTATTTTGTGACAAAGCTGAACAGAAAGGTTTAGCAAGAATACGACACTACTGTATATTTGAGAGAAATTGTCATGGTACCATATTTGCTACCTGGAACTTACAGAAGGAAAATACAGCACTGCCGTAATCAGGATACGGTACCGTATTTTTAACCAGATTTGTGACTTTTTCGGGCTGATTCTTGTGTGGGCCATAATGTTTGATCCAGAAGTCCAAATTGAGATCCGAAAGAAGTGACGAACTCATATTTAAGAGGAGATGAGGCTTAAAGTAGAAGGGGGAACTTTTATCGAGTATTGAGAGAGAAATTGATAGAACAGTGATTAGGATTTGGCTTCATGCCAAGAGGCGTGGAGGCCACCCCGGGCCATGATTTTTACACTGAAGCTAGGCTTGGAGGAGAGGAGGACGCACCAGAAGTTTCAGAGCGTTTGGAGTCCGATCGGAGGAGAAATCAACAAAACAACGGTGACCACGCTGTTCAAAGGCAATTACGGTGATGTAATTTCGATTACAGCACCGTGTTTTGTAACTTCTACCCTTCTCCTTTGATTTCTGATACTTTGAAACTATGGTTGATTGTAATCTTTCCTTCATGCTAGCTTAGATCTTTTTATGGGACATGGGGTGTAATCCCCTTGGTTTATTAATGACTAGAGAACATTGATTTTTGTCAAGTCTAATTTTAATATGATAATTTTACTTTTGTGATTGATTGTTCTTTAATTCTCTTTAGTTTTATAAATATTAGCATGTTTTGGAGTTTTGCGAAATAGACCGAGAGGTTGATCGTTTGAAATTCGGAACCCTAGGAAATGTTGAGTTTGGAACTATCGTAAGAGATTAGGTAGTCCTTCGAATTCTTATTTTTAGTGATTTTATTTCCATGTTGAATTTCTAATACTTTGGATTGAGTTAATGTGTAGACTTGATTTGATCTTGCACGAGAGTGAGGATCGAGTCGTCAGAAAACCATAAGTTAAACCTGTATTGAGTTTCAGGATGCACGAGAGTGATCCTTGATATTCCACTTGAGATGATTGACTTAGAATTCGGATGCATGAGAGTGATCCTTGAGTCCTTTGTTCAATGATTCACTTATCTTTAGCATTGAGAATAGATCTTGCATCAGAGTGAGGATCGGTTATCTGTATGATTGTCTGCACGAGAGTGAGACAATACCTTTACGAAGTGAATTAGGTATTTATTCTCATGCCCAGAATTACGGTAATATATTTTTTGTGTTTCCACCCGTGAGTCAACGCTGACTCAAGTCCAAATCCGTCAACGCACGGATCCTAAAGGTCAAAACCGCAGGATTGGGCGCGACTAGCGGAGCCGATTCCTCAAATCGACTCCCAGCCCGACTAAGGACTCAACGGATCGCTGCTGTTCCAACATTCTCACAATTTGCCAAGGACTGGTATCACTAGATCGGACCGAGTGTTAGGGAATGCCGGGTGTAATTTTAAATATTTGTAGTCCCAGGACGCAGCGGAAGAAGCATTACACCCGAAACACATTCCTTTCCCAAAGGATCCATGCGAGAGAGAGAACACAAGGATGTGTTAGGGTTAGTACCTCTATTGCTTGTTAAGATGAAGGTGCCAAGTTGAAGACGCTCAAGTGCTCGTCCTCTACAAGTATCC
Organism: Costus pulverulentus; assembly: GCA_027562315.1. Taxonomy (NCBI): domain Eukaryota; kingdom Viridiplantae; phylum Streptophyta; class Magnoliopsida; order Zingiberales; family Costaceae; genus Costus; species Costus pulverulentus. The sequence goes on along the minus strand of JANTFE010013959.1, from coordinate 2,966 downwards.
ACGCGTCGACTCGTTGATCGTTGTTCCCTTTCACGCTTGGTGCTAGCCTCGGGAAGAGAATCAAGCCTTCACCTCACTTGCGCCACCTTCAAGAGAATATGAGCCAAGGAGGGGATAGGGAAGATGCCGCCAAGGACTTCCCCTTTCTTCTTTGCTTGCGCCACCTCCAAGGTGCGCCTATGGTCAAGGAACGAAGAGGGCTTGTGGCAAGAAAACGCCACCAAGCACAAAGACTCCTTGCGCCAAGAAGAGATAGAGAAGAAGAAGAACTTGCGGTTACAAGAAGGAAGAAGGTTGCGCTCCTTGATGAAGAAGGAGAGCTCCAAGCTCTCAAGTTGTCGCCACCTTAAGCTTCCAATTCTCTCCAAGAGATGTCGCCACCAAGCCTTTCTTCAAGTTACGCCAAGAGGTGAAGAAGGAGAAGAAGGCTTGCGGCTTCAAGGAGGAAGAAGGTTGCGCCACCTTGATGTTGTCGCCCTTTGCCCTTGCTCACAGCTCTCTATGTATGTTCACACCTCCAAGGAATCGAACCATTGAGGGGGGTGGGGGGGGGGGG